>JABWPP010000049.1:73035355-73190355 GCA_016920855.1 Puya raimondii
TACATGCTCACATTCGAAGGAACGAGGATCGAAGCCCAGAGAGAGCATTCTATTACGCCCCAAAGAGTGCGAATTTGCCACGAGTACATGCTCACATTTCGAAGGAACGAGGATCGAAGCCCAAGAGAGCATTCTATTACGCCCCAAGAGTGCGAATTCGCCGCCACGAGTACATGCTGCTCAGATTCGAAGGAACGAGGATCGAAGCCCAAGAGAGCATTCTATTACGCCCCAAGAGTGCGAATTCGCCACGACGAGTACATGCTCACATTCGAAGGAACGAGGATCGAAGCCCAAGAGAGCATTCTATTACTACCCCCAAGAGTGCGAATTCGCCACGACATGCTCACATTCGAAGGAACGAGGATCGAAGCCAAGAGAGCATTCTATTACGCCCCAAGAGTGCGAATTCGCCACGAGTACATGCTCACATTCGAAGGAACGAGGATCGAAGCCCAAGAGAGCATTCTATTACGCCCCAAGAGTGCGAATTTCGCCACGAGTACATGCTCACATTCGAAGGAACGAGGATCGAAGCCCAAGAGAGCATTCTATTACGCCCCAAGAGTGCGAATTCGCCACGAGTACATGCCACGAGTACATGCTCACATTCGAAGGAACGAGGATCGAAGCCCCAAGAGAGCATTCTATTACGCCCCAAGAGTGCGAATTCGCCACGAGTACATGCTCACATTCGAAGGAACGAGGATCGAAGCCCAAGAGAGCATTCTATACGCCCCAAGAGTGCGAATTCGCCACGAGTACATGCTCACATTCGAAGGAACGAGGATCGAAGCCCAAGAGAGCATTCTATTACGCCCCAAGAGTGCGAATTCGCCACGAGTACATGCTCACATTCGAAGGAACGAGGATCGAAGCCCAAGAGAGCATTCTTCTATTACGCCCCAAGAGTGCGATTGCCACGAATTGCTCACATTCGAAGGAACGAGATCGAACCCAAGAGAGCATTCTATTACGCCACATTCGCCACGAAGGAACGAGGATCGAAGCCCAAGAGAGCATTCTATAGTACCCCAAGAGTGCGAATTCGCCACGAGTACATGCTCACATTCGAAGGAACGAGGATCGAAGCCCAAGAGAGCATTCTATTACGCCCCAAGAGTGCGAATTCGCCACGAGTACATGCTCACATTCGAAGGAACGAGGATCGAAGCCCCAAGAGAGATTCGAAGGAACGAGGATCGAAGCCCAAGAGAGCATTCTATTACGCCCCAAGAGTGCGAATTCGCCACGAGTACATGCTCACATTCGAAGGAACGAGGATCGAAGCCCCAAGAGAGCATTCTATTACGCCCCAAGAGTGCGAAGAGTGCGAATTTGCCACGAGTACATGCTCACATTCGAAGGAACGAGGATCGAAGCCCAAGAGAGCATTCTTCTATTACCCCAAAGAGTGAATTCGCACACGAGTACATGCTCACATTCGAAGGAACGAGGATCGAAGCCCAAGAGAGCATTCTATTACGCCCCGAGAGTGCGAATTCGCCACGAGTACATGCTCACATTCGAAGGAACGAGGATCGAAGCCCAAGAGAGCATTCTATTACGCCCCCCCAAGAGTGCGCCACGAGTACATGCTACATTGCACACGAGGATCGAGAGCATTCTATTACGCCCCAAGACGAGTACATGCGAAGAGAGACGAGGATCGAAGCCCCAAGAGAGCATTCTATTACGCCCCAAGAGTGCGAATTCGCCACGAGTACATGCTCACATTCGAAGGAACGAGGATCGAAGCCCAAGAGAGCATTCTATTACGCCCCAAGAGTGCGAATTCGCCACGAGTACATGCTCACATTCGAAAGAACGAGGATCGAAGCCCAGGAGAGCATTCTATTACGCCCCAAGAGTTCGAATTCGCCACGAGTACATGCTCACATTCGAAGGATTCGAAGGAACGAGGATCGAAGCCTCAAGAGAGCATTCTATTACGCCCCAAGAGTGCGAATTTGCTACGAGTACATGCTCACATTCGAAGGAACGAGGATCGAAGCCCCAGAGAGCATCATTCTATTACGCCCCAAGAGTGCGAATTCGCCACGAGTACATGCTCACATTCGAAGGAACGAGGATCGAAGCCTCAAGAGAGCATTCTATTACGCCCCAAGAGTGCGAATTCGCCACGAGTACATGTGACATTCGAAGGAAGGAGGATCGAAGCCCAAGAGAGCATTCTATTACGACCCAAGAGTGTGCGAATTTCGCCACGAGTCACATGCTCACGATTCGAAGGAACGAGGATCGAAGCCCAAGAGAGCATTCTATTACGCAAAAGAGTGCGAATTCGCCACGAGTACATGCTCACATTCGAAGGAACGAGGATCGAAGCCCCAAGAGAGCATTCTATTACGCCCCAAGAGTGCGAATTCGCCACGAGTACACATGCTCACATTCGAAGGAACGAGGATCGAAGCCCCAAGAGAGCATTCTATTACGCCCCAAGAGTGCGAATTCGCCACGAGTACATGCTCACATTCGAAGGAACGAGGATCGAAGCCCCAAGAGAGCATTCTATTAGGCCCCAAGAGTGCGAATTCGCCACGAGTACATGCACACATTCGAAGGAACGAGGATCGAAGCCCAAGAAAGCATTCTATTACGCCCTAAGAGAGCGAATTCGCCACGAGTACATGCTCACATTGGAAGGAACGAGGATCGAAGCCCCAAGAGAGCATTCTATTACTCCCCAAGAGTGCGAATACGCCACGAGTACATGCTCACATTCGAAGGAACGAGGATCGAAGCCCAAGAGAGCATTCTATTACGCCCCAAGAGTGCGAATTCGCCACGAGTACATGCTCACATTCGAAGGAACGAGGATCGAAGCCCAAGAGAGCATTATTTACGCCCCAAGAGTGCGAATTCGCCACGAGTACATGCTCACATTCGAAGGAACGAGGATCGAAGCCCAAGAGAGCATTCTATTACGCCCCAAGAGTGCGAATTCGCCACGAGTACATGCTCACATTCGAAGGAACGAGGATCGAAGCCCAAGAGAGCATTCTATTACGCCCCAAGAGTGCGAATTCGCCACGAGTACATGCTCACATTCGAAGGAACGAGGATCGAAGCCCAAGAGAGCATTCTATTACGCCCCAAGAGTGCGAATTCGCCACGAGTACATGCTCACATTCGATGGAACGAGGATCTAAGCCCCAAGAGAGCATTCTATTACGCCCCAAGAGTGCGAATTCGCCACGAGTACATGCTCACATTCGAAGGAACGAGGATCGAAGATCAAGAGAGCATTCTATTACGCCCCAAGAGTGCGAATTCGCCACGAGTACATGCTCACATTCGAAGGAACGAGGATCGAAGCCCAAGAGAGCATTCTATTACGCCCCAAGAGTGCGAATTCGCCACGAGTACATGCTCACATTCGAAGGAACGAGGATCGAAGCCCAAGAGAGCATTCTATTACGCCCCAAGAGTGCGAATTCGCCACGAGTACATGCTCACATTCGAAGGAACGAGGATCGAAGCCCAAGAGAGCATTCTATTACGCCCCAAGAGTGCGAATTTGCCACGAGTACATGCTCACATTCGAAGGAACGAGGATCGAAGCCCAAGAGAGCATTCTATTACGTCCCAAGATTGCGAATTTGCCACGAGTACATGCTCACATTTGAAGGAACGAGGATCGAAGCCCAAGAGAGCATTCTATTACGCCCGAAGAGTGCGAATTCACCACGAGTACATGCTCACATTCGAAGGAACGAGGATCGAAGCCCCAAGAGAGCATTCTATTACGCCCCAAGAGTGCGAATTCGCCACGAGTACATGCTCACATTCGAAGGAACGAGGATCGAAGCCCCAAGAGAGCATTCTATTACGCCCCAAGAGTGCGAATTCGCCACGAGTACATGCTCACATTCGAAGGAACGAGGATCGAAGACCAAGAGAGCATTCTATTACGCCCCAAGAGTGCGAATTCGCCACGAGTACATGCTCACATTCGAAGGAACGAGGATCGAAGCCCAAGAGAGCATTCATTCTATTACGCCCCAAGAGTGCGAATTCACGCCACGAGTACATGCTCACATTCGAAGGAACGAGGATCGAAGCCCAAGAGAGCATTCTATTACGCCCCAAGAGTGCGAATTCGCCACGAGTACATGCTCACATTCGAACGAGGATCGAAGCCTTAAGAGAGCATTCTATTACGCCCCAAGAGTGCGAATTCGCCACGAGTACATGCTCACATTCGAAGGAACGAGGATCGAAGCCCCAAGAGAGCATTCTATTACGCCCCAAGAGTGCGAATTCGCCACGAGTACATGCTCACATTCGAAGGAACGAGGATCGAAGCCCAAGAGAGCATTCTATTACTCCCCAAGAGTGCGAATTCGCCACGAGTACATGCTCACATTCGAAGGAACGAGGATCGAAGCCCCAAGAGAGCATTCTATTACGCCGAAAGAGTGCGAATTCGCCACGAGTACATGCTCACATTCGAAGGAACGAGGATCGAAGCCCCAAGAGAGCATTCTATTACTCCCCAAGAGTGCGAATTCGCCACGAGTACATGCTCACATTCGAAGGAACGAGGATCGAAGCCCCAAGAGAGCATTCTATTACGCCCCAAGAGTGCGAATTTGCCACGAGTACATGCTCACATTCGAAGGAAGGATCGAAGAAGAAGCCCCAGAGAGAGCATTCTATTACGCCCCAAGAGAGTGCGACACGCCACGAGTACATGCTCACGATTCGAAGGAACGAGGATCAAGAAGCCCCAAGAGAGCATTCTATTACGCCCCAAGAGTGCGAATTCGCCACGAGTACATTCACATTCGAGGATTCGAAGGAACGAGGATCGAAGCCCCAAGAGAGCATTCTATTACGCCCCAAGAAGAGTGCGAATTCGCCACGACATACATGCTCACATTCGAAGGAACGAGGATCGAAGCCCCAAGAGTGCATTCTATTATGCCCAAAGAGTGCGAATTCGCCACGCCACGAGTACATGCACATTCATTCGAAGGAACGAGGATCGAAGCCCCAAGAGAGCATTCTATTACGCCCCAAGAGTGCGAATTCGCCACGAGTACATGCTCACATTCGAAGGAACGAGGATCGAAGCCCAAGAGAGCATTCTATTACGCCCCAAGAGTGCGAATCGCCACGAGTACATGCTCACATTCGAAGGAACGAGGATCGAAGCCCAAGAGAGCATTCTATTACGCCCCAAGAGTGCGAATTCGCCACGAGTACATGCCCATATTCGAAGAGGCAAGCCCAAGAGAGCATTCTATTACTCCCCAAGAGTGCGAATACGCCACGAGTACATGCTCACATTCGAAGGACCGAGGATCGAAGCCCCAAGAGAGCATTCTATTACGCCCCAAGAGTGCGAATTTGCCACGAGTACATGCTCACATTCGAAGGAACGAGGATCGAAGCCCCAAGAGAGCATTCTATTACGCCCCAAGAGTGCGAATTCGCCACGAGAGTACATGCTCACATTCGAAGGAACGAGGATCGAAGCCCAAGAGAGCATTCTATTACGCCCCAAGAGTGCGAATTCGCCACGAGTACATGCTCACATTCGAAGGAACGAGGATCGAAGCCCAAGAGAGCATTCTATTACGCCCCAAGAGTGCGAATTCGCCACGAGTACATGCTCACATTCGAAGGAACGAGGATCGAAGCCCCAAGAGAGCATTCTATTATTACTCCCCAAGAGTGCGAATACGCCACGAGTACATGCATTCGAATTCACATTCGAAGGAAAGAGAGATCGAAGCCCCAAGAGAGCATTCTATTACCCCAAGAAGCCCAAGAGTGCGAATTCGCCACGAGTACATGCTCACATTCGAAGGAACGAGGATCGAAGCCCCAAGAGAGCATTCTATTACGCCCCAAGAGTGCGATTTCGCCACGAGTACATGCTCACATTCGAAGGAACGAGGATCGAAGCCCAAGAGAGCATTCTATTACGCCCCAAGAGTGCGAATTCGCCACGAGTACATGCTCACATTCGAAGGAACGAGGATCGAAGCCCCAAGAGAGCATTCTATTACGCCCCAAGAGTGCGAATTCGCCACGAGTACATGCTCACATTCGAAGGAACGAGGATAGAAGCCCCAAGAGAGCATTCTATTACGCCCCAAGAGTGCGAATACGCCACGAGTACATGCTCACATTAGAAGGAACGAGGATCGAAAGCCCAAGAGAGCATTCTATTACGCCCCAAAGAGTGCGCCACGAGTACAATTCGCCACGAGTACATGCTCACATTCGAAGAACGAGGATCGAAGCCCCAAGAGAGCATTCTATTACGCCCCAAGAGTGCGAATTCGCCACGAGTACATGCTCACATTCGAAGGAACGAGGATCGAAGCCCCAAGAGAGCATTCTATTACGCCCCAAGAGTGCGAATTTGCCACGAGTACATGCTCACATTCGAAGGAACGAGGATCGAAGCCCCAAGAGAGCATTCTATTACGCCCCAAGAGTGCGAATTCGCCACGAGTACATGCTCACATTCGAAGGAACGAGGATCGAAGCCCAAGAGAGCATTCTATTACGCCCCAAGAGTGCGAATTCGCCACGAGTACATACGAGGATCGAAGCCCAAGAGAGCATTCTATTACGCCCCATGAGTGCGAATTTACCACGAGTACATGCTCATGCTCACATTCGAAGGAACGAGGATCGAAGCCCCAAGAGAGCATTCTATTACGCCCCAAGAGTGCGAATTCGCCACGAGTACATGCTCACATTCGAAGGAACGAGGATCGAAGCCCAAGAGAGCATTCTATTACGCCCCAAGAGTGCGAATTCGCCA
Source organism: Puya raimondii (assembly GCA_016920855.1). NCBI lineage: Eukaryota > Viridiplantae > Streptophyta > Magnoliopsida > Poales > Bromeliaceae > Puya > Puya raimondii. Next base: position 73,042,164 of record JABWPP010000049.1, read on the forward strand.
CGAGTACATGCTCACATTCGAAGGAACGAGGATCGAAGCCCAAGAGAGCATTCTATTACGCCCAAAGAGTGCGAATTTGCCACGAGTACATGCTCACATTCGAAGGAACGAGGATCGAAGCCCAAGAGAGCATTCTATTACGCCCCAAGAGTGCGAATTCGCCACGAGTACATGCTCACATTCGAAGGAACGAGGATCGAAGCCCAAGAGAGCATTCTATTATTACGCCCCCCCAAGAGTGCGATTTCGCCACGAGTACATGCTCACATTCGAAGGAACGAGGATCGAAGCCCAAGAGAGCATTCTATTAGATCCCAAGAGTGCGAATTCGCCACGAGTACCTACTCACATTCGAAGGAACGAGGATCGAAGCCCAAGAGAGCATTCTATTACGCCCCAAGAGTGCGAATTCGCCACGAGTACATGCTCACATTCGAAGGAACGAGGATCGAAGCCCAAGAGAGCATTCTATTACGCCCCAAGAGTGCGAATTCGCCAAGAGTGCGAATTCGCCACGAGTACATGCTCACATTCGAAGGAACGAGGATCGAAGCCCCAAGAGAGCATTCTATTACGCCCCAAGAGTGCGAATTCGCCACGAGTACATGCTCACATTCGAAGGAACGAGGATCGAAGCCCCAAGAGAGCATTCTATTAGGCCCCAAGAGTGCGAATTGGCCACGAGTACATGCTCACATTCGAAGGAACGAGGATCGAGGATCGAAGCCCCAAGAGAGCATTCTATTACGCCCCAAGAGTGCGAATTCGCCACGAGTACATGCTCACATTCGAAGGAACGAGGATCGAAGCCCAAGAGAGCATTCTATTACGCCCCAAGAGTGCGAATTCGCCACGAGTACACATGCTCATTCATTCGAAGGAACGAGGATCGAAGCCCCAAGAGAGCATTCTATTACGCCCCAAGAGTGCGAAATCGCCACGAGTACATGCTCACATTCGAAGGAACGAGGATCGAAGCCCAAGAGAGCATTCTATTACGCCCCAAGAGTGCGAATTCGCCACGAGTACATGCTCACATTCGAAGGAACGAGGATCGAAGCCCCAAGAGAGCATTCTATTACGCCCCAAGAGTGCGATTTCGCCACGAGTACATGCTCACATTCGAAGGAACGAGGATCGAAGCCCAAGAGAGCATTCTATTACGCCCCAAGAGTGCGAATTCGCCACGAGTACATGCTCACATTCGAAGGAACGAGGATCGAAGCCCAAGAGAGCATTCTATTACGCCCCAAGAGTGCGAATTCGCCACGAGTACATGCTCACATTCGAAGGAACGAGGATCGAAGCCCCAAGAGAGCATTCTATTACGCCCCAAGAGTGCGAATTCGCCACGAGTACATGCTCACATTCGAAGGAAGGAACGAGATCGAAGAGCCCAAGAGAGCATTCTATTACCCCCCAAGAGTGCGAATTCGCCACGAGTACATGCTCACATTCGAAGGAACGAGGATCGAAGCCCAAGAGAGCATTCTATTACGCCCCAAGAGTGCGAATTCGCAACGAGTACATGCTCACATTCGAAGGAACGAGGATCGAAGCCCCAGAGAGCAGCATTCTATTACGCCCCCAAGAGTGCGAATTCGCCACGAGTACATGCTCACATTCGAAGGAACGAGGATCGAAGCCCAAGAGAGCATTCTATTACGCCCCAAGAGTGCGAATTCGCCACGAGTACATGCTCACATTCGAAGGGACGAGGATCGAAGCCCAAGAGAGCATTCTATTACGCCCCAAGAGTGCGAATTCGCCACGAGTACATGCTCACATTCGAAGGAACGAGGATCGAAGCCCAAGAGAGCATTCTATTACGCCCCAAGAGTGCGAATTCGCCACGAGTACATGCTCACATTCGAAGGAACGAGGACTCACATTCGAAGGAACGAGGATCGAAGCCCAAGAGAGCATTCTATTACGCCCCAAGAGTGCGAATTCGCCACGAGTACATGCTCACATTCGAAGGAACGAGGATCGAAGCCCAAGAGAGCATTCTATTAGGCCCCAAGAGTGCGAATTCGCCACAAGTACATGCTCACATTCGAAGGAACGAGGATCGAAGCCCAAGAGAGCATTCTATTACGCCCCAAGAGTGCGAATTCGCCACGAGTACATGCTCACATTCGAAGGAACGAGGATCGAAGCCCCAAGAGAGCATTCTATTACGCCCCAAGAGTGCGAATTCGCCACGAGTACATGCTCACATTCGAAGGAACGAGGATCGAAGCCCAAGAGAGCATTCTATTACGCCCCAAGAGTGCGAATTCGCCACGAGTACATGCTCACATTCGAAGGAACGAGGATCGAAGCCCCAAGAGAGCATTCTATTACGCCCCAAGAGTGCGAATTCGCCACGAGTACATGCTCAAATTCGAAGGAACGAGGATCGAAGCCCCAAGAGAGCATTCTATTACGCCCCAAGAGTGCGAATTCGCACCGAGTACATGCTCAGATTCGAAGGAACGAGGATCGAAGCCCAAGAGAGCATTCTATTACGCCCCAAGAGTGCGAATTTGCCACGAGTACATGCTCACATTCGAAGGAACGAGGATCGAAGCCCAAGAGAGCATTCTATTACGCCCCAAGAGTGCGAATTCGCCACGAGTACATGCTCACATTCGAAGGAACGAGGATCGAAGCCCAAGAGAGCATTCTATTACGCCCCAAGAGTGCGAATTCGCCACGAGTACATGCTCACATTCGAAGGAACGAGGATCGAAGCCCAAGAGAGCATTCTATTACGCCCCAAGAGTGCGAATTCGCCACGAGTACATGCTCACATTCGAAGGAACGAGGATCGAAGCCCAAGAGAGCATTCTATTACGCCCCAAGAGTGCGAATTCGCCACGAGTACATGCTCACTTCGAAGGAACGAGGATCGAAGCCCAAGAGAGCATTCTATTACGCCCCAAGAGTGCGAATTCGCCACGAGTACATGCTCACATTCGAAGGAACGAGGATCGAAGCCCAAGAGAGCATTCTATTACGCCCCAAGAGTGCGAATTCGCCACGAGTACATGCTCACATTCGAAGGAACGAGGATCGAAGCCCAAGAGAGCATTCTATTACGCCCCAAGAGTGCGAATTCGCCACGAGTACATGCTCACATTCGAAGGAACGAGGATCGAAGCCCAAGAGAGCATTCTATTACGCCCCAAGAGTGCGAATTCGCCACGAGTACATGCTCACATTCGAAGGAACGAGGATCGAAGCCCAAGAGAGCATTCTAATACGCCCCAAGAGTGCGAATTTGCCACGAGTACATGCTCACATTCGAAGGAACGAGGATCGAAGCCCCAAGAGAGCATTCTATTACGCCCCAAGAGTGCGAATTCGCCAAGAGTACATGCTCACATTCGAGGAACGAGGATCGAAGCCCAAGAGAGCATTCTATTACGCCCCAAGAGTGCGAATTCGCCACGAGTACATGCTCACATTCGAAGGAACGAGGATCGAAGCCTTAAGAGAGCATTCTATTACGCCCCAAGAGTGCGAATTCGCCACGAGTACATGCTCACATTCGAAGGAACGAGGATCGAAGCCCAAGAGAGCATTCTATTACGCCCCAAGAGTGCGAATTCGCCACGAGTACATGCTCACATTCGAAGGAACGAGGATCGAAGCCCCAAGAGAGCATTCTATTACGCCCCAAGAGTGCGAATTTGCCACGAGTACATGCTCACATTCGAAGGAACGAGGATCGAAGCCTCAAGAGCGCATTCTATTACGCCCCAAGAGTGCGAATTCGCCACGAGAACATGCTCACATTCGAAGGAACGAGGATCGAAGCCCAAGAGAGCATTCTATTACGCCCCAAGAGTGCGAATTCGCCACGAGTACATGCTCACATTCGAAGGACCGAGGATCTCGAAGCCCAAGAGAGCATTCTATTACGCCCCAAGAGTGCGAATTCGCCACGAGTACATGCTCACATTCGAAGGAACGAGGATCGAAGCCCAAGAGAGCATTCTATTACGCCCCAAGAGTGCGAATTCGCCACGAGTACATGCTCACATTCGAAGGAACGAGGATCGAAGCCCAAGAGAGCATTCTATTACGCCCCAAGAGTGCGAATTCGCCACGAGTACATGCTCACATTCGAAGGAACGAGGATCGAAGCCCAAGAGAGCATTCTATTACGCCCCAAGAGTGCGAATTCGCCACGAGTACATGCTCACATTCGAAGGAACGAGGATCGAAGCCCAAGAGAGCATTCTATTACGCCCCAAGAGTGCGAATTCGCCACGAGTACATGCTCACATTCGAAGGAACGAGGATCGAAGCCCCAAGAGAGCATTCTATTACGCCCCAAGAGTGCGAATTCGCCACGAGTACATGCTCACATTCGAAGGAACGAGGATCAAAGCCCCAAGAGAGCATTCTATTACGCCCCAAGAGTGCGAATTCGCCACGAGTACATGCTCACATTCGAAGGAACGAGGATCGAAGCCCCAAGAGAGCATTCTATTACGCCCCAAGAGTGCGAATTCGCCACGAGTACATGCTCACATTCGAAGGAACGAGGATCGAAGCCCAAGAGAGCATTCTATTACGCCCCAAGAGTGCGAATTCGCCACGAGTACATGCTCACATTCGAAGGAACGAGGATCGAAGCCCAAGAGAGCATTCTATTACGCCCCAAGAGTGCGAATTCGCCACGAGTACATGCTCACATTCGAAGGAACGAGGATCGAAGCCCCAAGAGAGCATTCTATTACGCCCCAAGAGTGCGAATTCGCCACGAGTACATGCTCACATTCGAAGGAACGAGGATCGAAGCCCCAAGAGAGCATTCTATTACGCCCCAAGAGTGCGAATTCGCCACGAGTACATGCTCACATTCGAAGGAACGAGGATCGAAGCCTTAAGAGAGCATTCTATTACGCCCCAAGAGTGCGAATTCGCCACGAGTACATGCTCACATTCGAAGGAACGAGGATCGAAGCCCAAGGGAGCATTCTATTACGCCCCAAGAGTGCGAATTCGCCACGAGTACACATGCTCACATTCGAAGGAACGAGGATCGAAGCCCAAGAGAGCATTCTATTACGCCCCAAGAGTGCGAATTCGCCACGAGTACATGCTCACATTCGAAGGAACGAGGATCGAAGCCCCAAGAGAGCATTCTATTACGCCCCAAGAGTGCGAATTCGCCACGAGTACATGCTCACATTCGAAGGAACGAGGATCGAAGCCCAAGAGAGCATTCTATTACGCCCCAAGAGTGCGAATTCGCCACGAGTACATGCTCACATTCGAAGGAACGAGGATCGAAGCCCAAGAGAGCATTCTATTACGCCCCAAGAGTGCGAATTCGCCACGAGTACATGCTCACATTCGAAGGAACGAGGATCGAAGCCCAAGAGAGCATTCTATTACGCCCCAAGAGTGCGAATTCGCCACGAGTACATGCTCACATTCGAAGGAACGAGGATCGAAGCCCCAAGAGAGCATTCTATTACGCCCCAAGAGTGCGAATTCGCCACGAGTACATGCTCACATTCGAAGGAACGAGGATCGAAGCCCAAGAGAGCATTCTATTACGCCCCAAGAGTGCGAATTCGCCACGAGTACATGCTCACATTCGAAGGAACGAGGATCGAAGCCCAAGAGAGCATTCTATTACGCCCCAAGAGTGCGAATTCGCCACGAGTACATGCTCACATTCGAAGGAACGAGGATCGAAGCCCAAGAGAGCATTCTATTACGCCCCAAGAGTGCGAATTCGCCACGAGTACATGCTCACATTCGAAGGAACGAGGATCGAAGCCCCAAGAGAGCATTCTATTACGCCCCAAGAGTGCGAATTCGCCACGAGTACATGCTCACATTCGAAGGAACGAGGATCGAAGCCCAAAGAGAGCATTCTATTACGCCCCAAGAGTGCGAATTCGCCACGAGTACATGCTCACATTCGAAGGAACGAGGATCGAAGCCCAAGAGAGCATTCTATTACGCCCCAAGAGTGCGAATTCGCCACGAGTACATGCTCACATTCGAAGGAACGAGGATCGAAGCCCCAAGAGAGCATTCTATTACGCCCCAAGAGTGCGAATTCGCCACGAGTACATGCTCACATTCGAAGGAACGAGGATCGAAGACTCAAGAGAGCATTCTATTACGCCCCAAGAGTGCGAATTCGCCACGAGTACATGCTCACATTCGAAGGAACGAGGATCGAAGCCCAAGAGAGCATTCTATTACGCCCCAAGAGTGCGAATTCGCCACGAGTACATGCTCACATTCGAAGGAACGAGGATCGAAGCCCAAGAGAGCATTCTATTACGCCCCAAGAGTGCGAATTCGCCACGAGTACATGCTCACATTCGAAGGAACGAGGATCGAAGCCCAAGAGAGAAAACGGCCCAAGAGTGCGAATTCGCCACGAGTACATGCTCACATTCGAAGGAACGAGGATCGAAGCCCAAGAGAGCATTCTATTACGCCCCAAGAGTGCGAATTCGCCACGAGTACATGCTCACATTCGAAGGAACGAGGATCGAAGCCCAAGAGAGCATTCTATTACGCCCCAAGAGTGCGAATTCGCCACGAGTACATGCTCACATTCAAAGGAACGAGGATCGAAGCCCCAAGAGAGCATTCTATTACGCCCCAAGAGTGCGAATTCGCCACGAGTACATGCTCACATTCGAAGGAACGAGGATCGAAGCCCAAGAGAGCATTCTATTACGCCCCAAGAGTGCGAATTCGCCACGAGTACATGCTCACATTCGAAGGAACGAGGATCGAAGCCCCAAGAGAGCATTCTATTACGCCCCAAGAGTGCGAATTCGCCACGAGTACATGCTCACATTCGAAGGAACGAGGATCGAAGCCCAAGAGAGCATTCTATTACGCCCCAAGAGTGCGAATTCGCCACGAGTACATGCTCACATTCGAAGGAACGAGGATCGAAGCCCCAAGAGAGCATTCTATTACGCCCCAAGAGTGCGAATTCGCCACGAGTACATGCTCACATTCGAAGGAACGAGGATCGAAGCCCCAAGAGAGCATTCTATTACGCCCCAAGAGTGCGAATTCGCCACGAGTACATGCTCACATTCGAAGGAACGAGGATCGAAGCCCAAGAGAGCATTCTATTACGCCCCAAGAGTGCGAATTCGCCACGAGTACATGCTCACATTCGAAGGAACGAGGATCGAAGCCCAAGAGAGCATTCTATTACGCCCCAAGAGTGCGAATTCGCCACGAGTACATGCTCACATTCGAAGGAACGAGGATCGAAGCCCAAGAGAGCATTCTATTACGCCCCAAGAGTGCGAATTCGCCACGAGTACATGCTCACATTCGAAGGAACGAGGATCGAAGCCCCAAGAGAGCATTCTATTACGCCCCAAGAGTGCGAATTCGCCACGAGTACATGCTCACATTCGAAGGAACGAGGATCGAAGCCCAAGAGAGCATTCTATTACGCCCCAAGAGTGCGAATTCGCCACGAGTACATGCTCACATTCGAAGGAACGAGGATCGAAGCCCAAGAGAGCATTCTATTACGCCCCAAGAGTGCGAATTCGCCACGAGTACATGCTCACATTCGAAGGAACGAGGATCGAAGCCCAAGAGAGCATTCTATTACGCCCCAAGAGTGCGAATTCGCCACGAGTACATGCTCACATTCGAAGGAACGAGGATCGAAGCCCAAGAGAGCATTCTATTACGCCCCAAGAGTGCGAATTCGCCACGAGTACATGCTCACATTCGAAGGAACGAGGATCGAAGCCCCAAGAGTGCATTCTATTACGCCCGAAGAGTGCGAATTCGCCACGAGTACATGCTCACATTCGAAGGAACGAGGATCGAAGCCCCAAGAGAGCATTCTATTATGCCCCAAGAGTGCGAATTCGCCACGAGTACATGCTCACATTCGAAGGAACGAGGATCGAAGCCCCAAGAGAGCATTCTATTACGCCCCAAGAGTGCGAATTCGCCACGAGTACATGCTCACATTCGAAGGAACGAGGATCGAAGCCCAAGAGAGCATTCTATTACGCCCCAAGAGTGCGAATTCGCCACGAGTACATGCTCACATTCGAAGGAACGAGGATCGAAGCCCAAGAGAGCATTCTATTACGCCCCAAGAGTGCGAATTCGCCACGAGTACATGCTCACATTCGAAGGAACGAGGATCGAAACCCAAGAGAGCATTCTATTACGCCCCAAGAGTGCGAATTCGCCACGAGTACATGCTCACATTCGAAGGAACGAGGATCGAAGCCCAAGAGAGCATTCTATTACGCCCCAAGAGTGCGAATTCGCCACGAGTACATGCTCACATTCGAAGGAACGAGGATCGAAGCCCAAGAGAGCATTCTATTACGCCCCAAGAGAGTGCGAATTCGCCACGAGTACATGCTCACATTCGAAGGAACGAGGATCGAAGCCCAAGAGAGCATTCTATTACGCCCCAAGAGTGCGAATTCGCCACGAGTACATGCTCACATTCGAAGGAACGAGGATCGAAGCCCCAAGAGAGCATTCTATTACGCCCCAAGAGTGCGAATTCGCCACGAGTACATGCTCACATTCGAAGGAACGAGGATCGAAGCCCCAAGAGAGCATTCTATTACGCCCCAAGAGTGCGAATTCGCCACGAGTACATGCTCACATTCGAAGGAACGAGGATCGAAGCCCCAAGAGAGCATTCTATTACGCCCCAAGAGTGCGAATTCGCCACGAGTACATGCTCACATTCGAAGGAACGAGGATCGAAGCCCAAGAGAGCATTCTATTACGCCCCAAGAGTGCGAATTCGCCACGAGTACATGCTCACATTCGAAGGAACGAGGATCGAAGCCCAAGAGAGCATTCTATTACGCCCCAAGAGTGCGAATTCGCAACGAGTACATGCTCACATTCGAAGGAACGAGGATCGAAGCCCCAAGAGAGCATTCTATTAGGCCCCAAGAGTGCGAATTCGCCACGAGTACATGCTCACATTCGAAGGAACGAGGATCGAAGCCCAAGAGAGCATTCTATTACGCCCCAAGAGTGCGAATTCGCCACGAGTACATGCTCACATTCGAAGGAACGAGGATCGAAGCCCAAGAGAGCATTCTATTACGCCCCAAGAGTGCGAATTCGCCACGAGTACATGCTCACATTCGAAGGAACGAGGATCGAAGCCCAAGAGAGCATTCTATTACGCCCCAAGAGTGCGAATTCGCCACGAGTACATGCTCACATTCGAAGGAACGAGGATCGAAGCCCAAGAGAGCATTCTATTACGCCCCAAGAGTGCGAATTCGCCACGAGTACATGCTCATATTCGAAGGAACGAGGATCGAAGCCCATGAGAGCATTCTATTACGCCCCAAGAATGCGAATTCGCAACGAGTACATGCTCACATTCGAAGGAACGAGGATCGAAGCCCCAAGAGAGCATTCTATTACGCCCCAAGAGTGCGAATTCGCCACGAGTACATGCTCACATTCGAAGGAACGAGGATCGAAGCCCAAGAGAGCATTCTATTACGCCCCAAGAGTGCGAATTCGCCACGAGTACATGCTCACATTCGAAGGAACGAGGATCGAAGCCCCAAGAGAGCATTCTATTACGCCCCAAGAGTGCGAATTCGCCACGAGTACATGCTCACATTCGAAGGAACGAGGATCGAAGCCCAAGAGAGCATTCTATTACGCCCCAAGAGTGCGAATTCGCCACGAGTACATGCTCACATTCGAAGGAACGAGGATCGAAGCCCAAGAGAGCATTCTATTACGCCCCAAGAGTGCGAATTCGCCACGAGTACATGCTCACATTCGAAGGAACGAGGATCGAAGCCCAAGAGAGCATTCTATTACGCCCCAAGAGTGCGAATTCGCCACGAGTACATGCTCACATTCGAAGGAACGAGGATCGAAGCCCCAAGAGAGCATTCTATTACGCCCCAAGAGTGCGAATTCGCCACGAGTACATGCTCACATTCGAAGGAACGAGGATCGAAGCCCCAAGAGAGCATTCTATTACGCCCCAAGAGTGCGAATCGCCACGAGTACATGCTCACATTCGAAGGAACGAGGATCGAAGCCCCAAGAGAGCATTCTATTACGCCCCAAGAGTGCGAATTCGCCACGAGTACATGCTCACATTCGAAGGAACGAGGATCGAAGCCCCTAGAGTGCATTCTATTACGCCCGAAGAGTGCGAATTCGCCACGAGTACATGCTCACATTCGAAGGAACGAGGATCGAAGCCCAAGAGAGCATTCTATTACGCCCCAAGAGTGCGAATTCGCCACGAGTACATGCTCACATTCGAAGGAACGAGGATCGAAGCCCAAGAGAGCATTCTATTACGCCCCAAGAGTGCGAATTCGCCACGAGTACATGCTCACATTCGAAGGAACGAGGATCGAAGCCCAAGAGAGCATTCTATTACGCCCCAAGAGTGCGAATTCGCCACGAGTACATGCTCACATTCGAAGGAACGAGGATCGAAGCCCAAGAGAGCATTCTATTACGCCCCAAGAGTGCGAATTCGCCACGAGTACATGCACACATTCGAAGGAACGAGGATCGAAGCCCAAGAGAGCATTCTATTACGCCCCAAGAGTGCGAATTCGCCACGAGTACATGCTCACATTCGAAGGAACGAGGATCGAAGCCCCAAGAGAGCATTCTATTACTCCCCAAGAGTGCGAATTCGCCACGAGTACATGCTCACATTCGAAGGAACGAGGACTCACATTCGAAGGAACGAGGATCGAAGCCCAAGAGAGCATTCTATTACGCCCCAAGAGTGCGAATTCGCCACGAGTACATGCTCACATTCGAAGGAACGAGGATCGAAGCCCAAGAGAGCATTCTATTACGCCCCAAGAGTGCGAATTCGCCACGAGTACATGCTCACATTCGAAGGAACGAGGATCGAAGCCCAAGAGAGCATTCTATTACGCCCCAAGAGTGCGAATTCGCCACGAGTACATGCTCACATTCGAAGGAACGAGGATCGAAGCCCAAGAGAGCATTCTATTACGCCCCAAGAGTGCGAATTCGCCACGAGTACATGCTCACATTCGAAGGAACGAGGATCGAAGCCCCAAGAGAGCATTCTATTACGCCCCAAGAGTGCGAATTCGCCACGAGTACATGCTCACATTCGAAGGAACGAGGATCGAAGCCCAAGAGAGCATTCTATTACGCCCCAAGAGTGCGAATTCGCCACGAGTACATGCTCACATTCGAAGGAACGAGGATCGAAGCCCAAGAGAGCATTCTATTACGCCCCAAGAGTGCGAATTCGCCACGAGTACATGCTCACATTCGAAGGAACGAGGATCGAAGCCCAAGAGAGCATTCTATTACGCCCCAAGAGTGCGAATTCGCCACGAGTACATGCACACATTCGAAGGAACGAGGATCGAAGCCCAAGAGAGCATTCTATTACGCCCCAAGAGTGCGAATTCGCCACGAGTACATGCTCACATTCGAAGGAACGAGGATCGAAGCCCAAGAGAGCATTCTATTACGCCCCAAGAGTGCGAATTCGCCACGAGTACATGCTCACATTCGAAGGAACGAGGATCGAAGCCCAAGAGAGCATTCTATTACGCCCCAAGAGTGCGAATTCGCCACGAGTACATGCTCACATTCGAAGGAACGAGGATCGAAGCCCAAGAGAGCATTCTATTACGCCCCAAGAGTGCGAATTCGCCACGAGTACATGCTCACATTCGAAGGAACGAGGATCGAAGCCCAAGAGAGCATTCTATTACGCCCAAAGAGTGCGAATTCGCCACGAGTACATGCTCACATTCGAAGGAACGAGGATCGAAGCCCCAAGAGAGCATTCTATTACGCCCCAAGAGTGCGAATTCGCCACGAGTACATGCTCACATTCGAAGGAACGAGGATCGAAGCCCAAGAGAGCATTCTATTACGCCCCAAGAGTGCGAATTCGCCACGAGTACATGCTCACATTCGAAGGAACGAGGATCGAAGCCCAAGAGAGCATTCTATTACGCCCCAAGAGTGCGAATTCGCCACGAGTACATGCTCACATTCGAAGGAACGAGGATCGAAGCCCAAGAGAGCATTCTATTACGCCCCAAGAGTGCGAATTCGCCACGAGTACATGCTCACATTCGAAGGAACGAGGATCGAAGCCCAAGAGAGCATTCTATTACGCCCCAAGAGTGCGAATTCGCCACGAGTACATGCTCACATTCGAAGGAACGAGGATCGAAGCCCCAAGAGAGCATTCTATTACGCCCCAAGAGTGCGAATTCGCCACGAGTACATGCTCACATTCGAAGGAACGAGGATCGAAGCCCCAAGAGAGCATTCTATTACGCCCCAAGAGTGCGAATTCGCCACGAGTACATGCTCACTTTCGAAGGAACGAGGATCGAAGCCCAAGAGAGCATTCTATTACGCCCCAAGAGTGCGAATTCGCCACGAGTACATGCTCACATTCGAAGGAACGAGGATCGAAGCCCAAGAGAGCATTCTATTACGCCCCAAGAGTGCGAATTCGCCACGAGTACATGCTCACATTCGAAGGAACGAGGATCGAAGCCCCAAGAGAGCATTCTATTACGCCCCAAGAGTGCGAATTCGCCACGAGTACATGCTCACATTCGAAGGAACGAGGATCGAAGCCCAAGAGAGCATTCTATTACGCCCCAAGAGTGCGAATTCGCCACGAGTACATGCTCACATTCGAAGGAACGAGGATCGAAGCCCCAAGAGAGCATTCTATTACGCCCCAAGAGTGCGAATTCGCCACGAGTACATGCTCACATTCGAAGGAACGAGGATCGAAGCCCAAGAGAGCATTCTATTACGCCCCAAGAGTGCGAATTCGCCACGAGTACATGCTCACATTCGAAGGGACGAGGATCGAAGCCCAAGAGAGCATTCTATTACGCCCCAAGAGTGCGAATTCGCCACGAGTACATGCTCACATTCGAAGGAACGAGGATCGAAGCCCCAAGAGAGCATTCTATTACGCCCCAAGAGTGCGAATTCGCCACGAGTACATGCTCACATTCGAAGGAACGAGGATAGAAGCCCAAGAGAGCATTCTATTACGCCCCAAGAGTGCGAATTCGCCACGAGTACATGCTCACATTCGAAGGAACGAGGATCGAAGCCCAAGAGAGCATTCTATTACGCCCCAAGAGTGCGAATTCGCCACGAGTACATGCTCACATTCGAAGGAACGAGGATCGAAGCCCAAGAGAGCATTCTATTACGCCCCAAGAGTGCGAATTCGCCACGAGTACATGCTCACATTCGAAGGAACGAGGATCGAAGCCCCAAGAGTGCATTCTATTACGCCCGAAGAGTGCGAATTCGCCACGAGTACATGCTCACATTCGAAGGAACGAGGATCGAAGCCCAAGAGAGCATTCTATTACGCCCCAAGAGTGCGAATTCGCCACGAGTACATGCTCACATTCGAAGGAACGAGGATCGAAGCCCCAAGAGAGCATTCTATTACGCCCCAAGAGTGCGAATTCGCCACGAGTACATGCTCACATTCGAAGGAACGAGGATCGAAGCCCAAGAGAGCATTCTATTACGCCCCAAGAGTGCGAATTCGCCACGAGTACATGCTCACATTCGAAGGAACGAGGATCGAAGCCCCAAGAGAGCATTCTATTACGCCCCAAGAGTGCGAATTCGCCACGAGTACATGCTCACATTCGAAGGAACGAGGATCGAAGCCCAAGAGAGCATTCTATTACGCCCCAAGAGTGCGAATTCGCCACGAGTACATGCTCACATTCGAAGGAACGAGGATCGAAGCCCCAAGAGAGCATTCTATTACGCCCCAAGAGTGCGAATTCGCCACGAGTACATGCTCACATTCGAAGGAACGAGGATCGAAGCCCCAAGAGAGCATTCTATTACGCCCCAAGAGTGCGAATTCGCCACGAGTACATGCTCACATTCGAAGGAACGAGGATCGAAGCCCAAGAGAGCATTCTATTACGCCCCAAGAGTGCGAACTTGCCACGAGTACATGCTCACATTCGAAGGAACGAGGATCGAAGCCCAAGAGAGCATTCTATTACGCCCCAAGAGTGCGAATTCGCCACGAGTACATGCTCACATTCGAAGGAACGAGGATCGAAGCCCAAGAGAGCATTCTATTACGCCCCAAGAGTGCGAATTCGCCACGAGTACATGCTCACATTCGAAGGAACGAGGATCGAAGCCCAAGAGAGCATTCTATTACGCCCCAAGAGTGCGAATTCGCCACGAGTACATGCTCACATTCGAAGGAACGAGGATCGAAGCCCCAAGAGAGCATTCTATTACGCCCCAAGAGTGCGAATTCGCCACGAGTACATGCTCACATTCGAAGGAACGAGGATCGAAGCCCCAAGAGAGCATTCTATTACGCCCCAAGAGTGCGAATTCGCCACGAGTACATGCTCACATTCGAAGGAACGAGGATCGAAGCCCCAAGAGAGCATTCTATTACGCCCCAAGAGTGCGAATTCGCCACGAGTACATGCTCACATTCGAAGGAACGAGGATCGAAGCCCAAGAGAGCATTCTATTACGCCCCAAGAGTGCGAATTCGCCACGAGTACATGCTCACATTCGAAGGAACGAGGATCGAAGCCCCAAGAGAGCATTCTATTACGCCCCAAGAGTGCGAATTCGCCACGAGTACATGCTCACATTCGAAGGAACGAGGATCGAAGCCCAAGAGAGCATTCTATTACGCCCCAAGAGTGCGAATTCGCCACGAGTACATGCTCACATTCGAAGGAACGAGGATCGAAGCCCAAGGGAGTATTCTATTACGCCCCAAGAGTGCGAATTCGCCACGAGTACATGCTCACATTCGAAGGAACGAGGATCGAAGCCCAAGAGAGCATTCTATTACGCCCCAAGAGTGCGAATTCGCCACGAGTACATGCTCACATTCGAAGGAACGAGGATCGAAGCCCAAGAGAGCATTCTATTACGCCCCAAGAGTGCGAATTCGCCACGAGTACATGCTCACATTCGAAGGAACGAGGATCGAAGCCCAAGAGAGCATTCTATTACGCCCCAAGAGTGCGAATTCGCCACGAGTACATGCTCACATTCGAAGGAACGAGGATCGAAGCCCCAAGAGAGCATTCTATTACGCCCCAAGAGTGCGAATTCGCCACGAGTACATGCTCACATTCGAAGGAACGAGGATCGAAGCCCCAAGAGAGCATTCTATTACGCCCCAAGAGTGCGAATTCGCCACGAGTACATGCTCACATTCGAAGGAACGAGGATCGAAGCCCAAGAGAGCATTCTATTACGCCCCAAGAGTGCGAATTCGCCACGAGTACATGCTCACATTCGAAGGAACGAGGATCGAAGCCTTAAGAGAGCATTCTATTACGCCCCAAGAGTGCGAATTCGCCACGAGTACATGCTCACATTCGAAGGAACGAGGATCGAAGCCCCAAGAGAGCATTCTATTACGCCCCAAGAGTGCGAATTCGCCACGAGTACATGCTCACATTCGAAGGAACGAGGATCGAAGCCCAAGAGAGCATTCTATTACGCCCCAAGAGTGCGAATTCGCCACGAGTACATGCTCACATTCGAAGGAACGAGGATCGAAGCCCAAGAGAGCATTCTATTACGCCCCAAGAGTGCGAATTCGCCACGAGTACATGCTCACATTCGAAGGAACGAGGATCGAAGCCCAAGAGAGCATTCTATTACGCCCCAAGAGTGCGAATTCGCCACGAGTACATGCTCACATTCGAAGGAACGAGGATCGAAGCCCAAGAGAGCATTCTATTACGCCCCAAGAGTGCGATTTCGCCACGAGTACATGCTCACATTCGAAGGAACGAGGATCGAAGCCCCAAGAGAGCATTCTATTACGCCCTAAGAGTGCGAATTCGCCACGAGTACATGCTCACATTCGAAGGAACGAGGATCGAAGCCCAAGAGAGCATTCTATTACGCCCCAAGAGTGCGAATTCGCCACGAGTACATGCTCACATTCGAAGGAACGAGGATCGAAGCCCAAGAGAGCATTCTATTACGCCCCAAGAGTGCGAATTCGCCACGAGTACATGCTCACATTCGAAGGAACGAGGATCGAAGCCCAAGAGAGCATTCTATTACGCCCCAAGAGTGCGAATTCGCCACGAGTACATGCTCACATTCGAAGGAACGAGGATCGAAGCCCCAAGAGAGCATTCTATTACGCCCCAAGAGTGCGAATTCGCCACGAGTACATGCTCACATTCGAAGGAACGAGGATCGAAGCCCAAGAGAGCATTCTATTACGCCCCAAGAGTGCGAATTCGCCACGAGTACATGCTCACATTCGAAGGAACGAGGATCGAAGCCCAAGAGAGCATTCTATTACGCCCCAAGAGTGCGAATTCGCCACGAGTACATGCTCACATTCGAAGGAACGAGGATCGAAGCCCAAGAGAGCATTCTATTACGCCCCAAGAGTGCGAATTCGCCACGAGTACATGCTCACATTCGAAGGAACGAGGATCGAAGCCCCAAGAGAGCATTCTATTACGCCCCAAGAGTGCGAATTCGCCACGAGTACATGCTCACATTCGAAGGAACGAGGATCGAAGCCCCAAGAGAGCATTCTATTACGCCCCAAGAGTGCGAATTGGCCACGAGTACATGCTCACATTCGAAGGAACGAGGATCTCGAAGCCCAAGAGAGCATTCTATTACGCCCCAAAAGTGCGAATTCGCCACGAGTACATGCTCACATTCGAAGGAACGAGGATCGAAGCCCAAGAGAGCATTCTATTACGCCCCGAGAGTGCGAATTCGCCACGAGTACATGCTCACATTCGAAGGAACGAGGATCGAAGCCCCAAGAGAGAGCATTCTATTACGCCCCAAGAGTGCGAATTCGCCACGAGTACATGCTCACATTCGAAGGAACGAGGATCGAAGCCCAAGAGAGCATTCTATTACGCCCCAAGAGTGCGAATTCGCCACGAGTACATGCTCACATTCGAAGGAACGAGGATCGAAGCCCAAGAGAGCATTCTATTACGCCCCAAGAGTGCGAATTCGCCACGAGTACATGCTCACATTCGAAGGAACGAGGATCGAAGCCCAAGAGAGCATTCTATTACGCCCCAAGAGTGCGAATTCGCCACGAGTACATGCTCACATTCGAAGGAACGAGGATCGAAGCCCAAGAGAGCATTCTATTACGCCCCAAGAGTGCGAATTCGCCACGAGTACATGCTCACATTCGAAGGAACGAGGATCGAAGCCCCAAGAGAGCATTCTATTACGCCCCAAGAGTGCGAATTCGCCACGAGTACATGCTCACATTCGAAGGAACGTGGATCGAAGCACAAGGGAGCATTCTATTACGCCCCAAGAGTGCGAATTCGCCACGAGTACACATGCTCACATTCGAAGGAACGAGGATCGAAGCCCAAGAGAGCATTCTATTACGGCCCAAGAGTGCGAATTCGCCACGAGTACATGCTCACATTCGAAGGAACGAGGATCGAAGCCCAAGAGAGCATTCTATTACGCCCCAAGAGTGCGAATTCGCCACGAGTACATGCTCACATTCGAAGGAACGAGGATCGAAGCCCCAAGAGAGCATTCTATTACGCCCCAAGAGTGCGAATTCGCCACGAGTACATGCTCACATTCGAAGGAACGAGGATCAAAGCCCAAGAGAGCATTCTATTACGCCCCAAGAGTGCGAATTCGCCACGAGTACATGCTCACATTCGAAGGAACGAGGATCGAAGCCCAAGAGAGCATTCTATTACGCCCCAAGAGTGCGAATTCGCCACGAGTACATGCTCACATTCGAAGGAACGAGGATCGAAGCCCCAAGAGAGCATTCTATTACGCCCCAAGAGTGCGAATTCGCCACGAGTACATGCTCACATTCGAAGGAACGAGGATCGAAGCCCAAGAGAGCATTCTATTACGCCCCAAGAGTGCGAATTCGCCACGAGTACATGCTCACATTCGAAGGAACGAGGATCGAAGCCCAAGAGAGCATTCTATTACGCCCCAAGAGTGCGAAATTTCGCCACGAGTACATGCTCACATTCGAAGGAACGAGGATCGAAGCCCAAGAGAGCATTCTATTACGCCCCAAGAGTGCGAATTCGCCACGAGTACATGCTCACATTCGAAGGAACGAGGATCGAAGCCCAAGAGAGCATTCTATTACGCCCCCAAGAGTGCGAATTCGCCACGAGTACATGCTCACATTCGAAGGAACGAGGATCGAAGCCCCAAGAGAGCATTCTATTACGCCCCAAGAGTGCGAATTTGCCACGAGTACATGCTCACATTCGAAGGAACGAGGATCGAAGCCCCAAGAGAGCATTCTATTACGCCCCAAGAGTGCGAATTCGCCACGAGTACATGCTCACATTCGAAGGAACGAGGATCGAAGCCCAAGAGAGCATTCTATTACGCCCCAAGAGTGCGAATTCGCCACGAGTACATGCTCACATTCGAAGGAACGAGGATCGAAGCCCAAGAGAGCATTCTATTACGCCCCAAGAGTGCGAATTCGCCACGAGTACATGCTCACATTCGAAGGAACGAGGATCGAAGCCCAAGAGAGCATTCTATTACGCCCCAAGAGTGCGAATTCGCCACGAGTACATGCTCACATTCGAAGGAACGAGGATCGAAGCCCAAGAGAGCATTCTAATACGCCCCAAGAGTGCGAATTTGCCACGAGTACATGCTCACATTCGAAGGAACGAGGATCGAAGCCCCAAGAGAGCATTCTATTACGCCCCAAGAGTGAGTACATGCTCACATTCGAAGGAACGAGGATCGAAGCCCAAGAGAGCATTCTATTACGCCCCAAGAGTGCGAATTCGCCACGAGTACATGCTCACATTCGAAGGAACGAGGATCGAAGCCCCAAGAGAGCATTCAATTACGCCCCAAGAGTGCGAATTCGCCACGAGTACATGCTCACATTCGAAGGAACGAGGATCGAAGCCCAAGAGAGCATTCTATTACGCCCCAAGAGTGCGATTTCGCCACGAGTACATGCTCACATTCGAAGGAACGAGGATCGAAGCCCAAGAGAGCATTCTATTACGCCCCAAGAGTGCGAATTCGCCACGAGTACATGCTCACATTCGAAGGAACGAGGATCGAAGCCCCAAGAGAGCATTCTATTACGCCCCAAGAGTGCGAATTCGCCACGAGTACATGCTCACATTCGAAGGAACGAGGATCGAAGCCCAAGAGAGCATTCTATTACGCCCCAAGAGTGCGAATTCGCCACGAGTACATGCTCACATTCGAAGGAACGAGGATCGAAGCCCAAGAGAGCATTCTATTACGCCCCAAGAGTGCGAATTTGCCACGAGTACATGCTCACATTCGAAGGAACGAGGATCGAAGCCCAAGAGAGCATTCTATTACGCCCCAAGAGTGCGAATTCGCCACGAGTACATGCTCACATTCGAAGGAACGAGGATCGAAGCCCAAGAGAGCATTCTATTACGCCCCAAGAGTGCGAATTCGCCACGAGTACATGCTCACATTCGAAGGAACGAGGATCGAGAAGCCCAAGAGAGCATTCTAATACGCCCCAAGAGTGCGAGTTTACCACGAGTACATGCTCACATTCGAAGGAACGAGGATCGAAGCCCAAGAGAGCATTCTATTACGCCCCAAGAGTGCGAATTCGCCACGAGTACATGCTCACATTCGAAGGAACGAGGATCGAAGCCCAAGAGAGCATTCTAATACGCCCCAAGAGTGCGAATTCCCCACGAGTACATGCTCACATTCGAAGGAACGAGGATCGAAGCCCAAGAGAGCATTCTATTACGCCCCAAGAGTGCGAATTCGCCACGAGTACATGCTCACATTCGAAGGAACGAGGATCGAAGCCCAAGAGAGCATTCTATTACGCCCCAAGAGTGCGAATTTGCCACGAGTACATGCTCACATTCGAAGGAACGAGGATCGAAGCCCAAGAGAGCATTCTATTACGCCCCAAGAGTGCGAATTCGCCACGAGTACATGCTCACATTCGAAGGAACGAGGATCGAAGCCCAAGAGAGCATTCTATTACGCCCCAAGAGTGCGAATTTGCCACGAGTACATGCTCACATTCGAAGGAACGAGGATCGAAGCCCAAGAGAGCATTCTATTACGCCCCAAGAGTGCGAATTCGCCACGAGTACATGCTCACATTCGAAGGAACGAGGATCGAAGCCCAAGAGAGCATTCTATTACGCCCCAAGAGTGCGAATCGCCACGAGTACATGCTCACATTCGAAGGAACGAGGATCGAAGCCCAAGAGAGCATTCTATTACGCCCCAAGAGTGCGAATTCGCCACGAGTACATGCTCACATTCGAAGGAACGAGGATCGAAGACTCAAGAGAGCATTCTATTACGCCCCAAGAGTGCGAATTCGCCACGAGAACATGCTCACATTCGAAGGAACGAGGATCGAAGCCCCAAGAGAGCATTCTATTACGCCCCAAGAGTGCGAATTTGCCACGAGTACATGCTCACATTCGAAGGAACGAGGATCGAAGCCCAAGAGAGCATTCTATTACGCCCCAAGAGTGCGAAATTGCCACGAGTACATGCTCACATTCGAAGGAACGAGGATCGAAGCCCAAGAGAGCATTCTATTACGCCCCAAGAGTGCGAATTTGCCACGAGTACATGCTCACATTCGAAGGAACGAGGATCGAAGCCCAAGAGAGCATTCTATTACGCCCCAAGAGTGCGAATTCGCCACGAGTACATGCTCACATTCGAAGGAACGAGGATCGAAGCCCAAGAGAGCATTCTATTACGCCCCAAGAGTGCGAATTCGCCACGAGTACATGCTCACATTCGAAGGAACGAGGATCGAAGCCCAAGAGAGCATTCTATTACGCCCCAAGAGTGCGAATTCGCCACGAGTACATGCTCACATTCGAAGGAACGAGGATCGAAGCCCAAGAGAGCATTCTATTACGCCCCAAGAGTGCGAATTTGCCACGAGTACATGCTCACATTCGAAGGAACGAGGATCGAAGCCCAAGAGAGCATTCTATTACGCCCCAAGAGTGCGAATTTGCCACGAGTACATGCTCACATTCGAAGGAACGAGGATCGAAGCCCCAAGAGAGCATTCTATTACGCCCCAAGAGTGCGAATTCGCCACGAGTACATGCTCACATTCGAAGGAACGAGGATCGAAGCCCAAGAGAGCATTCTATTACGCCCCAAGAGTGCGAATTTGCCACGAGTACATGCTCACATTCGAAGGAACGAGGATCGAAGCCCAAGAGAGCATTCTATTACGCCCCAAGAGTGCGAATTTGCCACGAGTACATGCTCACATTCGAAGGAACGAGGATCGAAGCCCAAGAGAGCATTCTATTACGCCCCAAGAGTGCGAATTTGCCATGAGTACATGCTCTCCCATTCGAAGGAACGAGGATCGAAGACCAAGAGTGCATTCTATTAGGCCCCAAGAGTGCGAATTTGCCACGAGTACATTCACACATTCGAAGGAACGAGGATCGAAGCCCAAGAGAGCATTCTATTACGCCCCAAGAGTGCGAATTTGCCACGAGTACATGCTCAGATTCGAAGGAACGAGGATCGAAGCCCAAGAGAGCATTCTATTACGCCCCAAGAGTGCGAATTTGCCACGAGTACATGCTCACATTCGAAGGAACGAGGATCGAAGCCCAAGAGAGCATTCTATTACGCCCCAAGAGTGCGAATTTGCCACGAGTACATGCTCACATTCGAAGGAACGAGGATCGAAGCCCAAGAGAGCATTCTATTACGCCCCAAGAGTGCGAATTTGCCACGAGTACATGCTCACATTCGAAGGAACGAGGATCGAAGCCCAAGAGAGCATTCTATTACGCCCCAAGAGTGCGAATTTGCCACGAGTACATGCTCACATTCGAAGGAACGAGGATCGAAGCCCAAGAGAGCATTCTATTACGCCCCAAGAGTGCGAATTTGCCACGAGTACATGCTCACATTCGAAGGAACGAGGATCGAAGCCCAAGAGAGCATTCTATTAATTACGCCCCAAGAGTGCGAATTTGCCACGAGTACATGCTCACATTCGAAGGAACGAGGATCGAAGCCCCCAAGAGAGCATTCTATTACGCCCCAAGAGTGCGAATTTGCCACGAGTACATGCTCACATTCGAAGGAACGAGGATCGAAGCCCCAAGAGAGCATTCTATTACGCCCCAAGAGTGCGAATTTGCCACGAGTACATGCTCACATTCGAAGGAACGAGGATCGAAGCCCAAGAGAGCATTCTATTACGCCCCAAGAGTGCGAATTTGCCACGAGTACATGCTCACATTCGAAGGAACGAGGATCGAAGCCCAAGAGAGCATTCTATTACGCCCCAAGAGTGCGAATTTGCCACGAGTACATGCTCACATTCGAAGGAACGAGGATCGAAGCCCAAGAGAGCATTCTATTACGCCCCAAGAGTGCGAATTTGCCACGAGTACATGCTCACATTCGAAGGAACGAGGATCGAAGCCCAAGAGAGCATTCTATTACGCCCCAAGAGTGCGAATTTGCCACGAGTACATGCTCACATTCGAAGGAACGAGGATCGAAGCCCAAGAGAGCATTCTATTACGCCCCAAGAGTGCGAATTTGCCACGAGTACATGCTCACATTCGAAGGAACGAGGATCGAAGCCCCAAGAGAGCATTCTATTACGCCCCAAGAGTGCGAATTTGCCACGAGTACATGCTCACATTCGAAGGAACGAGGATCGAAGCCCAAGAGAGCATTCTATTACGCCCCAAGAGTGCGAATTTGCCACGAGTACATGGTCACATTCGAAGGAACGTGGATCGAATCCCAAGAGAGCATTCTATTACGCCCTAAGAGTGCGAATTTGCCACGAGTACATGCTCACATTCGATGGAACGTGGATCGAAAGCCCAAGAGAGCATTCTATTACGCCCCAAGAGTGCGAATTTACACGAGTACGAATTTGCCACGAGTACATGCTCACATTCGAAGGAACGAGGATCGAAGCCCAAGAGAGCATTCTATTACGCCCCAAGAGTGCGAATTTGCCACGAGTACATGCTCACATTCGAAGGAACGAGGATCGAAGCCCCAAGAGAGCATTCTATTACGCCCCAAGAGTGCGAATTTGCCACGAGTACATGCTCACATTCGAAGGAACGAGGATCGATCGAAGCCCAAGAGAGCATTCTATTACGCCCCAAGAGTGCGAATTTGCCACGAGTACATGCTCACATTCGAAGGAACGAGGATCGAAGCCCAAGAGAGCATTCTATTACGCCCCAAGAGTGCGAATTTGCCACGAGTACATGCTCACATTCGAAGGAACGAGGATCGAAGCCCCAAGAGAGCATTCTATTAAGCCCCAAGAGTGCGAATTTGCCACGAGTACATGCTCACATTCGAAGGAACGGGTATCGAAGCCCAAGAGAGCATTCTATTACGCCCCAAGAGTGCGAATTTGCCACGAGTACATGCTCACATTCGAAGGAACGGGGATCGAAGCCCAAGAGAGCATTCTATTACGCCCCAAGAGTGCGAATTTGCCACGAGTACATGCTCACATTCGAAGGAACGTGGATCGAAGCCCAAGAGAGCATTCTATTACGCCCCAAGAGTGCGAATTTGCCACGAGTACATGCTCACATTCGAAGGAACGTGGATCGAAGCCCAAGAGAGTACTCGGGAATTTTCATGAATTAGGGTTTCTGGACTTGGCGGGATTCGGGCGCCCGGAAGAGGTGAAGTGGACGCCCGAAAGAAGTGGACCCTGTTGCACTTTGTGGACGATCCGGTTGTGGCCGACGGATATCGGATCTGGATGTATGAACCGGACGCCCGGACGGAGGATCCGGTTTGAGTTGTGACGTGGAGGGCCACGTGTCGCGACGCAGGACACGTGTCGATCGCCGGAGACACACCGCCCCACCGCCTGCTGACCGCCGACCGACCGCTTGACCGCACGACGACACCTGTACGGCAGGATTTTCGGACGCCCGGAAGTTGGGAAGTGGGCGCCCGAAAGTGGAATTTTGGGAGCCTATAAATAGGCGAGTCCCTGATGGTTTTTGGTGCATTTCCACTTCGTATGATCCCTATTTCTAGAGAGAGAAAGTGGGTTTAGGGCCATGTGTTGGCATAGTTTGTAACCCTGCTTGCTCTCTTCTACTCTGAATTTTGCCACCGAGTACTGATCTGATCTGGTGTCGAGCCGTTATTCTGCTGGAGATAGCAGTTTCCTTGGAGGTTTTGACAGATCGGGGTGCTGCCGGAGTGCGTTATCTGGAGGGTTGGATCTGAGGATACTGTTCTTTCCCCACCGTGGTTGGATTAGCTTTTCAAGTGGGTTGATGTTTGCCAGATTCAGTGGACTTCCTCCTACGTGTTTTATCTCATGTTAGCATAATATGATATGATGTTGTTTGGATTATGTTAGCATGATTGGATTATGATATGTGAATATTGGATTATGATATTGGGATTATGATAGTATGCCATGCTAAGATTATGTAGAGATGCCATGTTAGGGTGAGACTGATCTATAGACCGCATGGGCATGTTATGATCTTAGATGTGCTAATGATATGTATATGAGCATGCATTTCTTTGTATCCTTGTTGCATGATTGGACCTACACCTATTCTGTTGATTTCTTGTACCAGTTGTTGTGCATGTAGTGTAGGTGATCATGTTGTGGCTCGTGCTATGTTGTTGTACCTCCTCTTTGTGGTAGAGTTGAGAGCCTCCTCTTTGTGGTAGAGTTGAGATGATTGATTGTGAGCACTGGAGCATTGATTGTGCCGAGGGCACGTGGTTCTTTGTGAGAGCATGGATTGGGTCATACTTGTTGATTATCCTTTGTGGTGCCAAGGGCACAGTGGATTGGGTCTTACTTGTTGACTATTCTTTGAGGTGCCGAGGGCACATGATCCTTTGTTGACCCAGTCGTGTCGATCATATACCTGCGGGTGCTTGGCGGATACTATGGTTGTACTTTGCTCGGTTGGGTCGCTCCCACGAGTACCACTCTAGAGTTGGCATGTTCCGTACAGAGGGTTGTACGAGGGGCTAGTTACAGACGGGCTTCCTGTACTAGTCGGCTCCCTGGAGGGTTGAGCATGATCAGGCCGCAGGTATGGTATGGTATGGTATGGTATGGTATGGTATGGTATTGTGAGGTATTGTATGGCGAGAGCTAGGTACAGATGGGGTTCCTGTACTAGCTGGTTCGCAGGTATTGTATTGTGTATGTTAGTCCTCATTTGGTATATTCAGTTCATTGGTATTTCATACTGACAGTTGAGCTTTGTGCATAGTAGTGGTAGTATATCTCCTACTCTTTTATTGCTCTATTCATATCTCTTGAGATTGAGGACTTAGTGGGCAGACCGCTGAGGCTGGTGGCGGTACCCACTGAGGACTACTTGATTGATAGTAGTTCTCACACCCATTGGTGACATCTTTTTGCAGAGTCTTCTTCCCCAGTCGTGCATACTGAGCGCGGAAAGGAGACCGTCGGGTAGAGTGTAGTACACTGAACTTTTGCAAATTGCGGAGTTCTAGTGTGAGAATAGTGACTTATACTATTCTGGAGTTTTGAGTTGAGTTTGGCGAGCTTCGGAGTGTTTTCGGGACTTAGAAAGTGCGAAAACGGACTCTGGAAGTCGAAATCTGCAAAAGTGCAGATTTTGCAATCGCATACCGGTATCTGGTTTGGGGATACCGGAATCCAGTGAAGACTGGTTGTGCGCAGCTCTCGGCTTCTGCGGAATGCGGCAGCGGATACCGGAATGCGCTGTATACCGGTATCTGGTCTAGGCATACCGGAATCCCTTCGCGCAGACTGCTTGGCCGAGGCTCGGGTTGCGGAATTTTTGGTTGGATACCGGTATGCCCATGCGCATACCGGTATACAATGCTGCAGAATGCATTTTTGTGCAGTTTTGTGATTTTGTTCTTTGGAAGGGCTTATGGGGATATTGTTACATCTCTATAACTTACCCCTTCACCCCTTCACAGCCATTGTTGGATGAGGTTGGAGGAGAGGAAGAAGGTAGGTCTCTCTCTCTCTCTCTCTAGGTTTTCTTACTCCCAACCCCTTAGATCATGGTTTTGATCTCTTTTCTCTCCATTTTCTTCGTGGAGGAGTGCTCCTAGGCTTGGAGGGAGCTCGGGGCTGAGGAATGGAGCTTGTTGGTGGATGGATCTTCAACCCTAGCTTGTGTGAGCTTGGTTGGAGGCTTGATTTGAGGTTAGTAAATTCTTTTACAACCTCTATTTATGATTGTTGCTTGAGATTGCATGTAAACCTAGTTTCTTGGAAAATTAGGGTTTGATTTGGGGTTTCGTGATTGTGAACCCTTGAGGTGGAATTGATGGGTGTAGAATGTTGTTGTAGGTTGGATTTGATGATCTCTAACCTCCAATGGGACTTAGAACAAGTTTTACTTGCTCAAGGTAAATTCCACCCATTTACCTCATTGTTCTTGGTGGTTTTCGAAATTGCTTGTTCGATACCCCTAACCCCTTGGAAAATTATCTTAGGGTATGAGAAGCTCGGGGGACAACTTCGTTTCGAAGTACTGCGAGGTTTCGACGGGTATCCGGTGGGTCTGACCTCACCGAAATGGGTGAACTCCCCCTATGTCTCCTATCTTGTTATAGGATTGATTAGATGCATAATTATGTTAATTATGGCATAATGATAATTGTGATTGCATGAGACATGCAAGTTATTTATGAAAATGCATATTTTATATAGTATGGCATTATGAGGATATTATGCATGCTAGGGTATTTGCATTAATAGTGTAATGATGCATTAGGAAATGCTAAGTATGTTATGCATGCTAGAGATGAGCATCTTATGAGTCACCACTTGAGTGGTGGACTAGTGAACTCTCTTGCATACCAAAGTATGCTTGTATAGAGAAAAGAGAAAATATGACAATGCAAAACAAGTTTGTTGCACCTCATCTAGGCGAGCAACTATGGCGGGCATTGTTGACATTGGGCTCGACCTTTTGGTCGAGAAACGATTCCATGTTTAAGACATGAGGAATGGATTCTCCTTGTATTTGATAATGGCAATTGGTTAAACATGTGTGTTTAGTTAAATGAATACTTGCTTGGTGACTTATACTCCCATAAAGTGGAAGTTCATGTAGTATGACATATATAAAAAAATCTTGAATGATGATTTAGTTAGCATTGTAGAATGCAAGATATGTAGCATTAAGATAATGCATGGGTATGGCATTGGTAGAATGCATAAATATTGGCATTGTAGAATGCATCGAAAATAGCATTAGTATAATGCATTGATCATGGCTTTGGTTATAGCATATGATAGTAACCCGTTGGGGTCATGAATGAGACTTAGGTCCATTCCTATTGGTAGAGTGAAATTTAACCATTTGCATGTTAGAGACATGTTACATATTGGTAGAATTATATCCACAAGTGATTTGAGAACAAGTGTGACTTATGTGTCATGATTCCGACCCTCGAGTCGATGTTGTGATTCCATGTTTTAGACATGATGATTGAGATGTATTTGGCCTTGGATATGATGCTTATGATCAGCGCTTGTTTGCCCTTGTGCTCATTCGCACATGCTTGTGAGGGTCGCTCCCTACAAGCCGGCACTCCGGAGTTAGCCTTGCGATGTTTGATCGCCCGTGCGGGATTGGGCGCCGAAGTGGATCGCCGTTGGGGGAGTGTCTCATTCTAGCGAGAGAATGCTGACTACCACGGGACCATTAGGCATGGCACAAGCCGGGATGTTACCTTGTGTAAGTCCCCTCGTGGATTGGGTAAAAGCTAAGTAAATTGGACATAGTACATTGGTTGCTTGATGCATATACATGTAGTGTATGGACTTAGTAGTGAGTCGCATATCGTGGCATTACTTAGCTTGACACTATTGGGATGCATTCATTTGTAGTTGGACATAGTAGTGAGTCACTACATACATTGGCATCCATAGTAGCATTAGGCCTATACTCATATTGGTTAGTATAGTGGCATGAATATACGATGATATTATGAAAAGAGATTCTTTCAACCATAATCATGACATCAATTTGACATGCATGTAAAATGATGTGATTAAATGTTGAGCTATGACAATAGAACATATTCATGTTCATGTAGATGATTTAGTTTTTGGAGGCAAGATAGTTGTAGAACTACCTGTTTAGCATTAAATGTTATATGCTTTCTGTTTTATGTTTCAGTTATACTATCTTGCCTCAGTTGACCTAGCGGTGTAATTCGCCACTCTCGGCGGCTTACCCACTGGGAACTATTGATTAATAGTTCTCACCCCCATTGTTGTTGGGTTTTTCAGAGCCTTCCGCAGCAGGAGAGGCTTGGGATCGCGGCGAGGGATTAGCAGCTAGCTAGAGCCTCTACGGTGTTGTTGTAGACATACCATAGGTTTTCCTTTCATTGTATGTTGAATGAAAGATGTATAGATTTGTTGATTGATCTACTAGTTGAAAAGATGTATAATGCTATTGTATATCTTGGAATTTTAGTTATGTGGATTTTGTTTTAGATGTAGAACTATGTTCTCGCTCTGATTACCTTGTTAGGATGTATTCTTTATCCTTCTTGATGGTTGTTAGCATAGACGCCTTGTGTACATTATGTTGTTTGAGGTACACGGCGGGTCTGCGCACGTGCCTGGTAGGCTCCCACGAGGGCCCGGGGCGTGACATAGAGCTATTCCCCGGATATTTGGCTAGAGGTATACCCATTTTGGATAGATGGTTGAGTCTGTACATACTGTGTGATGTTGATATCAGTCTGTATATGATAGTTTTATATGAGAGTTATGGATGATGTATGTACAGTGATCTTTTGATATATTATATAGCAGCTCTGTTGATACCTTTAGCTCTGTGTGATTGATTGTGGATGTTGTTTCGCTTCGTATACATGGTAGAGATACTGTGTATGCGGCGGATCTGGTCATGCGCCTGGGAAGAGGTAACCCGGGGCGTGACAGATTAAGTTGGTATCAGAGCTTAGGAATAGGTCAAGAGGGCCTAGGAAACCTAAGATAAACAGACCTAAGAATGACGAGAGAGACGTGATTGATCGCGAAAGTCATAGATTGGGTTTTGAATCTTTCCTTGTGTAGGAAGAATGATTGAGGGATTATGCCTTTTCTTATCAGATGAATTATGTTGGCTGCAGACGACATAATAATCTGAGAAGAAAAGAAGTGTCCTTCTAGACTTTCGCTAGATTGGGTCGTGAGTTGATTGTGGTCCTAATCGGGTATTCTGTTGCAGGATTATTACTATGCCTCCTCGACGACCATCGACGCGAGCGCATCCGACGCCTTCGGATATGCCTGAGCAGACGGGACCTAGTGAACGGCCCGCTCTGCAGGAGCAGCTAGCAGACATAGCTGCAGTTGGAAGGCAGCAGAGTGCTTTGTTGCAAAAGATGTGTGATGCTTTCTCTACGCCTCGAGCTATGGAACCTCAGGCGGCGACAACTCCAACTACATCTCAACCTGGAGAAGGAAGTACTCAGCCTAGTCAAGTGCTTTCTGAAGAGGAGCAGGAGCGGATGGCGGATAGGTTGGCTCGCTTCTGTAGGTTTGATCCACCACGATTCAATGGAAGTAGCATAGAACCGTGGGTGGTAGAAGCCTGGATTTGTGAGATGGAGAAGTTGTTCGAGGATCTCTTTGTGCCAGCACGGGAGCAGGTGCATATGGCAGTGCATTGTTTATCTGGTGATGCACATGTCTGGTGGAGGAGGACCCGTGATCATAGGTCCTTGAATCCTCTACAGATGTCGTGGAGTGAGTTTCGGGGGATTATGTATGGGGCGTATTTTCCTAGTAGCGTGAAAATGAAGATAGAGGAAGACTTGAAGAACCTGAAGCAAGGGAATCGCTCGGTGCAGGAGTATGCGAGGGAATTTACTAGGTTGCTTAACTGTGTTCCCTCAGCGGCGAGAGATGAGATACAGAAGGTTTATCTGTATGAGAAGGGTTTGAGACCCGAGATCTTTCCATTTGTCCACTCACAGAGACTTCAGACTTTGGATGCTACTATTGAGCAATCTCTGTGGGTAGAGCGAGGGGCATTTGTGACGAGAGGGCAGCATGTGGACCCGGCTCAGGGTCAGGAAAGGAAGCGCCCGGCGCCTGATGATGGAGGACAATCAAGTAGCAGACGGCCACCTAAACCTCCTCAGCAATCGCGTTTCCAGGGACGTGGATCTTTTAATCGCCAGCAGTCTGGAGGATTTCGCCAGCAGTCTGGAGGATTTCGCCAGCAGTCTGGAGGATATCGCCAGCAGCGACCGCAGCAGCAGCAGTCGAGGGGATCTCCCCGATGCGTGATTTGTGGAGGACCTCATTTCGCTTATCTCTGTAATAGACGAGAAGGCCGATGTTATGAGTGTGGACAGCCAGGACACATCAGGAGGGCTTGTCCCAGACTTGTAGCGACTCCTTCTATGGCATCCGTACCTTTTACTCCACCGCAGTATTCTGGAGTTTCCCCGGTATTTTCTCAGGAGCGATCTTCTATGCCACGACAGCAGGATCGACGCCAGCCACCGGCGAGCGGGCGAGTTTATGCCGCTCAGATTGAGGATACTACGATAGCTAATCGAGTGGTGGCAGGTATAGTTTTGATTTGTGGCATTAGATCGCGTACTTTATTCGATACTGGTGCATCGCATTCCTTTGTTAGTAGGACATTTGCATTGCATCATGGTCTAGAGATAGGATTGTTACCCCAGGCACAGGAGGTGCGGGTACCTGACCATAATTTACAGGTGATTGAGGGTTGTGTAGGATGTCCTGTGCAAGTAGGACCTTGGATCATGCCTGTTGATTTATTAGTATTGAGACAGTTGCAGGATTTTGATGTAATCCTAGGCATTGATTGGTTATCTCGATACTTTGCTACGATTGATTGTGGATCTAAGACGGTAATCTTTTGTGAGCCTGGACATGAAGAGTATGTTTATGAAGGTTGTAAGAGTTCACTGTTCGCAGTGACGATCTCTTCTTCTAAGGCCAGACAGATGTTAAATAGTGGATGTATGGCCTACTTAGCAACAGTGACTGAAGTGCCTACTGTTGTACCAGGACTCGAGGATATTCCTATTGTCCGTGAATTTCCGGACGTATTTCCTTCTGAGTTATCCTCGATGCCTCCTGATAGGGAGATTGAATTCGTGATTGATGTGGTACCAGGAACCGCGCCAATCTCGAAGACACCCTATAGAATGGCACCAGCTGAGTTGAGAGAGTTGAAGGCGCAACTGCAGGATCTTATGGATAAAGGTTTTATTAGACCCAGTGTGTCGCCTTGGGGAGCGCCTGTACTATTTGTGAAGAAGAAGGATGGTTCACTTAGGTTGTGTGTGGATTATCGAGAATTGAACAAAGTGACCATCAAGAATAGATACCCCCTCCCACGTATCGATGACCTGTTCGATCAATTACAGGGAGCGTGTGTCTTTTCTAAGATTGATCTTCAGTCCGGTTACCACCAGTTGAAGGTGAAGGCCGAAGATATTTCTAAGACCGCTTTTAGAACTCGGTATGGGCATTATGAGTTTACAGTCATGCCGTTTGGGTTGACTAATGCCCCTGCTGCATTTATGGATATGATGAACCGAGTCTTTAAGTCCTTCTTGGACAAGTTCGTGGTAGTTTTTATTGATGACATCTTGATTTACTCCCGTGATGATGCGGAGCATGAGGAGCATCTGAGATTAGTGCTACAACTCTTGCGAGAGAAGAAGTTGTATGCAAAGCTCAAGAAGTGTGAATTTTGGTTGAGAGAGGTTGCCTTTTTAGGCCACGTGATTTCAGCTTCGGGAGTAGCTATTGATCCTAAGAAGATTGAGGCAATTCGTGATTGGCCTAGACCGACAACTATATCTGAGGTGCGGAGTTTTCTTGGTCTAGCCGGGTATTATCGACGATTCGTGGAGAGTTTTGCGAAACTCTCTACGCCACTTACTCGACTAACCAGGAAGGGGGTTAAGTATGTTTGGAGTAATGAGTGCCAAGAATGCTTTGATGAGCTTAAGCAGAGATTGATGACAGCCCCTATTCTTGCACTACCTGTGATGGGCGAAGGATTTGTCATCTATAGTGATGCTTCGCATAGTGGCTTGGGTTGCGTGCTGATGCAACATGGCAAAGTGATTGCATATGCTTCAAGACAACTAAAGGAATATGAGAAGAACTACCCCACTCATGATTTGGAGTTGGCGGCGGTAGTCTTTGCTCTTAAGCTATGGCGTCACTATCTTTATGGTGAGCATTGTGAAGTGTATACAGATCATAAGAGTCTTAAGTATCTGTTTACACAGAAAGAGTTGAATCTACGGCAACGGAGATGGTTAGAATTATTGAAGGATTATGACATTTCTATATTATACCATCCCGGTAAGGCGAACGTTGTTGCCGATGCTTTGAGTAGGAAGGCTGTGGCAACTTTGAGTTTGTGTATTACTCAACAGCCTGTCCTAGTGGAGGAGATGCGGAGGTTGTCCCTTGAAGTGGTTACTTCTGGGATGACAGTGAGACTGATGACTCTGATTTTGCAGCCCACTCTGTTAGATAGGATTCGAGAGAAACAGAGTGTGGATCCTTACTTGGTGAAAGTTCGAGATCAAATGAGGAGTGGTGATCTTGAAGACTTTACTTGTGATGATGTTGAGACTTTTCGTTTTAGAGGACGATTGTGTGTACCAGCAGATCAGGAAATTCGAGAGGAGATACTGAAGGAAGCACATTATTCTCCTTATTCTGTACATCCTGGAGGGACAAAGATGTACCAGGATCTGAAGACTCACTTCTTGTGGAATGGTATGAAGCGGGATATTGGTAGAGCTGTAGCTCAATGTTTGACATATCAGCAAGTTAAGGCTGAACATCGTGTACCAGCTGGTAAGCTACAGAGTCTTCCAATACCTGAGTGGAAGTGGGATCATATTACGATGGATTTCATCGTAGGATTGCCGAGGACTTCGAGCGGCTGTGATTCTATTTGGGTAATTGTCGATAGGCTGACGAAGTCTGCTCATTTTCTGCCTATGCAGATTACTTGGTCACGTGAGCGACTTGCGCAGCTCTATATGGATGAGATATTGAGATTGCATGGAGTGCCAATCTCAATAGTATCTGATAGAGACCCAAGGTTTGTTTCTCATTTCTGGAAGAGTTTACAAACAGCTTTGGGGACTCAGCTTTGATTTAGCACTGCGTTTCATCCCCAGACTGATGGTCAGTCCGAGCGCACTATACAGACACTCGAGGATATGTTGAGAGCTTGTGTCTTGGATTTTGGTGGAGGTTGGGATCGACATCTGAGATTGGTAGAGTTTGCGTACAACAATAGCTATCAAGCGAGCATTAAGATGGCTCCGTTTGAAGCATTGTATGGACGCAAATGTCGATCACCTCTGTATTGGGATGATGTTGGTGAAAGGAAGACGTTGGGACCAGACCTTTTGCTTGAAGCCGAAGAGAAAGTTAAGTTGATACGACGGCATATTGAGACGGCTCAGAGTAGGCAAAAGAGTTATTCTGATACTCGGAGGCGAGATCTAGAGTTTCATGTTGGCGATCATGTTTTCTTGAAGGTCTCACCATCGAAGGGCATACGGAGATTTGGAATTCGCGGAAAGCTTAGTCCGCAATTTATTGGTCCTTTTGAGATCTTAGAGAGAGTTGGACCCGTGGCTTATCGGTTAGCCCTTCCGCCTCGACTTGCAGGAGTACACGATGTCTTTCATGTATCTGTTCTGAGGAGATACATGCATGATCCTTCCCACGTGATTGATTTTTCTCCACTGGAGCTTACTGAGGATTTGCAGTACGAGGAGCGACCGATACGAATTCTTGCTCGTGAGACGAGGGAATTGCGTAATCGGGTCATACCTTATGTTAAGGTACAGTGGGATTTTCATGATGATAGAGAGGCGACATGGGAGTTGGAGACGGTTATGCAGAGATCTTATCCCCACCTATTTATATCTTGAGGTGAGTACTTTAGTTTCGAGGACGAAACTATTCTAAGGAGGGGAGAATGTAGTACTCGGGAATTTTCATGAATTAGGGTTTCTGGACTTGGCGGGATTCGGGCGCCCGGAAGAGGTGAAGTGGACGCCCGAAAGAAGTGGACCCTGTTGCACTTTGTGGACGATCCGGTTGTGGCCGACGGAGATCGGATCTGGATGCATGAACCGGACGCCCGGACGGAGGATCCGGTTTGAGTTGTGACGTGGAGGGCCACGTGTCGCGACGCAGGACACGTGTCGATCGCCGGAGACACACCGCCCCACCGCCTGCTGACCGCCGACCGACCGCTTGACCGCACGACGACACCTGTACGGCAGGATTTCCGGACGCCCGGAAGTTGGGAAGTGGGCGCCCGAAAGTGGAATTTTGGGAGCCTATAAATAGGCGAGTCCCTGATGGTTTTTGGTGCATTTCCACTTCGTATGATCCCTATTTCTAGAGAGAGAAAGTGGGTTTAGGGCCATGTGTTGGCATAGTTTGTAACCCTGCTTGCTCTCTTCTACTCTGCTGATCTGATCTGGTGTCGAGCCGTTATTCTGCTGGAGATAGCAGTTTCCTTGGAGGTTTTGACAGATCGGGGTGCTGCCGGAGTGCGTTATCTGGAGGGTTGGATCTGAGGATACTGTTCTTTCCCCACCGTGGTTGGATTAGCTTTTCAGGTGGGTTGATGTTTGCCAGATTCAGTGGACTTCCTCCTACGTGTTTTATCTCATGTTAGCATAATATGATATGATGTTGTTTGGATTATGTTAGCATGATTGGATTATGATATGTGGATATTGGATTATGATATTGGGATTATGATAGTATGCCATGCTAAGATTATGTAGAGATGCCATGTTAGGGTGAGACTGATCTATAGACCGCATGGGCATGTTATGATCTTAGATGTGCTAATGATATGTATATGAGCATGCATTTCTTTGTATCCTTGTTGCATGATTGGACCTACACCTATTCTGTTGATTCCTTGTACCAGTTGTTGTGCATGTAGTGTAGGTGATCATGTTGTGGCTCGTGCTATGTTGTTGTACCTCCTCTTTGTGGTAGAGTTGAGAGCCTCCTCTTTGTGGTAGAGTTGAGATGATTGTGAGCACTGGAGCATTGATTGTGCCGAGGGCACGTGGTTCTTTGTGAGAGCATGGATTGGGTCATACTTGTTGATTATCCTTTGTGGTGCCAAGGGCACAGTGGATTGGGTCTTACTTGTTGACTATTCTTTGAGGTGCCGAGGGCACATGATCCTTTGTTGACCCAGTCGTGTCGATCATATACCTGCGGGTGCTTGGCGGTTACTATGGTTGTACTTTGCTCGGTTGGGTCGCTCCCACGAGTACCACTCTAGAGTTGGCATGTTCCGTACAGAGGGTTGTACGAGGGGCTAGTTACAGACGGGCTTCCTGTACTAGTCGGCTCCCTGGAGGGTTGAGCAGCTCCCTGGAGGGTTGAGCGTGATCAGGCCGCAGGTATGGTATGGTATGGTATGGTATGGTATGGTATGGTATTGTGAGGTATTGTATGGCGAGAGCTAGGTACAGATGGGGTTCCTGTACTAGCTGGTTCGCAGGTATTGTATTGTGTATGATAGTCCTCATTTGGTATATTCAGTTCATTGGTATTCATACTGACAGTTGAGCTTTGTGCATAGTAGTGGTAGTATATCTCCTACTCTTTTATTGCTCTATTCATATCTCTTGAGATTGAGGACTTAGTGGGCAGACCGCTGAGGCTGGTGGCGGTACCCACTGAGGACTACTTGATTGATAGTAGTTTCTCACACCCATTGGTGACATCTTTTTGCAGAGTCTTCTTCCCCAGTCGTGCATACTGAGCGCGGAAAGGAGACCGTCGGGTAGAGCTATTCCCCGGATATTTGGCTAGAGGTATACCCATTTTGGATAGATGGTTGAGTCTGTACATACAGTGTGATGTTGATATCAGTTTGTATATGAGAGTTTATATGAGAGTTATGGATGATGTATGTACAGTGATCTTTTGATATATTATATAGCAGCTCTGTTGATACCTTTAGCTCTGTGTGTTTGATTGTGGATGTTGTTTCGCTTCGTATACGCCATGCGCACTCTTGGGGCGTAATAAATGCTCCCTTGGGGGCTCCTTTCCCTTCGAATGTGAGCATGTACTCGTGGCGAATTCACTCTTGGGGCGTAATTGCTCTCTTGGGCTTCGATACCCCGTTCCTTCGAATGTGAGCATGTACTCGTGGCAAATTCGCACTTTTGGGCGTAATAGAATGCTCTCTTGGGCTTCGATCCTCGTTTCCTTCGAATGTGAGCATGTACTCGTGGCAAATTCGCACTTTTGGGCGTAATAGAATGCTCTCTTGGGCTTCGATCTCTCGTTCCTTCGAATGTGTGCAGCATGTACTCGTGGCGTATTCGCACTCTTGGGGAGTAATAGAATGCTCTCTTGGGCTTCGATCCTTGTTCCTTCGAATGTGAGCATGTACTCGTGGTAAATTCGCACTCTTGGGGCGTATTAGTCGAATGTGAGCATGTACTCGTGGCAAATTCGCACTCTTGGGACGTAATAGAATGCTCTCTTGGGCTTCGATCCTCGTTCCTTCGAATGTGAGCATGTACTCGTGGCAAATTCGCACTCTTGGGGCGTAATAGAATGCTCTCTTGAGGCTTCGATCCTCGTTCCTTCGAATGTGAGCATGTACTCGTGGCAAATTCGCACTCTTGGGGCGTAATAGAATGCTCTCTTGGGCTTCGATCCTCGTTCCTTCGAATGTGAGCATGTAATCGTGGCGAATTCGCACTCTTGGGCGTTAATAGAAATGCTCTCTTGAGGGCTTCGATCCTCGTTCCTTCGAATGTGAGCATGTTTACTCGTGGCAATATTCGCACTCTTGGGGCGTAATAGAATGCTCTCTTGGGCTTCGATCCTCGTTCCTTCGAATGTGAGCATGTACTCGTGGCAAATTCGCACTCTTGGGGCGTAATAGAATGCTCTCTTGGGGCTTCGATCCTCGTTACCTTCGAATGTGAGCATGTACTCGTGGCGAATTCGCACTCTTCTTTTTTTCCTCGTAATAATAGAATGCTCTCTTGGGGCTTCGATCCTCGTTCCTTCGAATGTGAGCATGTACTCGTGGCAAATTCGCACTCTTGGGGCTTAATAGAATGCTCTCTTGGGGCTTCGATCCTCGTTCCTTCGAATGTGAGCATGTACTCGTGGCAAATTCGCACTCTTGGGGCGCGTAATAGAATGCTCTCTTGGGGCTCTTCGATCCTCGTTCCTTCGAATGTGAGCATGTACTCGTGGCAAAATTCGCACTCTTGGGGCTGTAATAGAACGCTCTCTTGGGAGCTTCGATACCTCGTTCGTTCGAATGTGAGCATGTACTCGTGGCAAATTCGCACTCTTGGGGCAGTTGTAATAGAATGCTACTCTCTTGGCGCTTCGATCCTCGTTCCTTCGAATGTGAGCATGCTCCTCGTTGGCCAACTTCGCACTCTTGAGGCGTCAATAGCATGCTCTCTTGGGCTCATCGTAATCCTCGTTTACCTTCGAATCTGAGCATGTACTCTCTGGCAAGCCTCGCACTCGTTGGGGGCCGCTTGAATCGTCTAATGAGCTTCTTGGGCGATTTCGACTCCTCGTTCCTTCGAATCTGTAGTGCAAGTGCTACGTGGCAAATTCGCACTCTTGGGGGGTAATAGAATGCTCTCGTTGGGCTTCGATCCTCGTTCCATCGAATCGTGAGCATGTACTCGTGGCAATTCGCACTCTTGGGCGTAATAGAATGCTCTCACTTCGGGTCTTCAGATCCTCGATTGTCTTCGACGAAATGTGCGCCAGTATTTGTCCTCGTGGCAAATTGCGCACTCTTGCGGGCGTAATAGAATGCTTCTCTAGTGGCTTCATCCTGTCTCCTTCGACTGTGAGCATGTACTCGTGGCAAATTCGCACTCTTGGGGCGTAATAGAACGCTCTCTTCGCTGTCGACTCCTCGTCCTTTCATCGTACAGATATCTGGTGCAATGTACTCGTGGCAAATTCGCACTCTTGGGCATCAAGTAATAGAATGCTCTCTTGGGGCTTCGATCCTCGTTATCCTCACTACGAATTGAGCATGTACTCGTGGCATAATTCGCAGTCTCTTGAGGACCGACTAGAATGCTCTCTTTGGGAGCCATTCGGCGAAATTATCCTCGTTAGTATTCGAATGTGATAGCATGTACTCGCTACGAGGACAAATCTCGCACTCTTGGGGCGTAATAGATTATCTGCTCACCGATAGGGCTTCGATCCTCGTTCCTTCGAATCTGAGCATGTCACTCGTGGCAAATTCGCACTCATGGGCGCTAATAGAATGCTCACATGGGGGCTTCGATCCTCGTACCTCCTTCGAATGTGTGCATGTACTCGTGGCCAAATTCGCACTCTTGGGCCGCATTAATAGAATGCTCTCTTGGCGTCTTCGATCCTCGTTCCTTCCGAATGTATTGAGCATGTACTCGTGGCAAATTCGCACTCTTGGGGCGTAGCTAAAATAGAATGGTCTCTTGGGCTTCGATCCTCGTTCCGGTTCGACTGTATGTGAGCATGTACTCTGGCAAATTCGCACTCTTGGGGCACGGGTAATAGAATGCTCGGTCTCTTCGATCCTTTCCTTCGAATAGTGAGCATGTTCTCGTGCAAATTCGCACTCGTGGTCCTAATAGAGATGCTCTCTTGGGCTTCATCCTCGTTCCTTCTAAGCAGTGAGCATGTTACTCGTGGAACAAATTCGCACACTTTGGGCAGTAGTTAGAATGCTGCTTGGGTCAAGGCTTCGATCCATCGTTCCTTCGAATGTGAGCATGTACTCGTGGCAAATTCGCACTCTTGGGGCCGTAAGAGTAATGCTCTCTTGGGCTAGGCGATCCTCGTTTCCTTCGAAATGTTGAGCGATGTACTCGTGGCAAATTCGCACTCTTGGGGCGCCCACTTATAGAATGCGCTCTAAGGGCGCTTCGATCCTCGTGCCTTCGAATGTGAGCATGTAGCTGCCGTGGCAAAATATCGCACTCTTGGGGCGATTAATAGAAATGCTGCTCTATTTGGGCTTCGATCCTCGTTCCTTCGATCGAATGTGAGCATGTACTCGTGGAAACAAAATTCGCACTATCTTGGGCGTGTATTAGAAGTGCTCTCTTGGGCTTCGATCCAGCGTTTCCTTCGAATAGTGTGCATGAGTTCGTGGCAAATTTCGCACTCTTGGGGCGATATACCATAGAATGCTCTCTTGAGATTCGATCCTTCACACGTTCCTTCAATGTGCGCATAGTACTCGTGGCAAATTCGCAACTCTTGGGGCATAATAGAATGCTAATCTTGGGCTTCGATCCTGTTCCTTCGAATCCATGTGAGCATCGTACTCGTGGCAAATTCGCACTCATTGAGGACTCGTAATTGAATGCTCTCTTGGGCTTCGATCCAGTATCGTTCCACCTTCGAATGTGAGCATGCTACTCGTGGCAAATTCGCACTCTTGGTGGCGTAAATAGAATGCTATCATCATGGTCTTCGATCCTCGATTCCTTCGGAATGTCGAGCATGTACTCGTGGCAAATTCGCACTCTTGGGGCGTTAATAGAATGCTCTCTTGGGCGCTTCGATCCTCGTTCCTTCGAATGTGAGCATGTACGTTCGAATGTGAGTGGACCTTTTGCAAACTCGCTTTCTTGGGGCGGTAATAGAATGCTCTCTTGGGCTTCGATCCTCGTTCCTTCGAATGTGAGCATGTACTTCGTGGCAAATTCACACTCTTGGGTAGTAACTCGGAATGCTATTTGGGCTTCGATCTCATTCCTTCGCATGTTGAGCATGTACTCGCAAAAATTCGCTTTAACAAAGCGTAATAGAATGCTGTCTCTTGGGCCGACCTCGTTCCTTCGAATCTGACATGTACTCGTGGCGAACTTTTCGCACTCTGGGCGTAATAGAATGCTCTCTTGGGCTTCGATCCTCGTTTCCTTCGATTGTGAGCATGTACTCGTGCGCAAATTCGCTCTCTTGGGGCAGTTTAATAGAATGCTCTCTTGGGGCGCTTCGATCCATCGTCGTTTCCCATTCGAATGTGAGCATTGTTACTCGTGGACGCTAAAATTCGCACTCTTAGGGCGCCGTAATAGAATGACTCTCTGGGCTTCGAGGGCCTCGGTTCTATTCGAATGTGAGCATGTACTCGTGGCAAATTCGCACTCTTGTGGTCGTAATAGATATGCTCTCTTGGGCTTCGATCCTCGTTCATCTTCGTATGTGAGCATGTACTCGTGGCAAATTCGCACTCTTGGGGCGTACTTAGAATGCTCTCTTGGGGCTTCGATCCTCGTTCCTTCGAATGTGAGCCATGTACTCGTGGCAAAATTCGCACTCTTGGGGCGTAATAGATGCTCTCTTGGGCTTCGATCCTCGTTTCCTTCGAATGTGAGCAATGTACTCGTGGCAATAAAAAAAAAAAATTCGCACTCTTGGGCTTTATTATAGAATGCTCTCTTGGGCTTCGATCCTCGTGTTCCTTTCGAAGGCTGCAGCTTTGTACTCGTGGCGAAAATTCGCACTCTTGGGCCGTAATAGATAATGCTTCTTGGGGCTTTCGTTCCTTCGTAGTGCAGCATGTACTCGTGGCAAATTCGCACTATTGTGGAGTTAATCTTAATAGGTGCTCACTGAGGGGCATCCGATCCAAGCTCCTTCGAATTTCTGGAGCTATGTTTCGTGGCGTGTCCCGTCACTTCTTGGGGCGTTAATAGAATTGCTCTCTTGGGCTTCGATAGCCTCGTTCCTTCGAATGTGAGCATGTACTCGTGGCAAATTCGCACTCTTGCGGGCTAATAGAATGCTCTCTTGGGCTTCAGATCCTCGAGTTCCTTCGTCGAACCTGAGCATAGCTACTTTGGATCCTTGCAATCTCTTCCGACAAAAGCAGGAGATGCCTTCTTGGTCTAGCGATAAATGCTACTCTGGTTTACCAATTCGAAATGTTGAGCACTGTACACCGTCACACAAATTCGCACTCTTGGGGGCGTGTCAGTAAAATGCGTCTCTTGGGATTCGAACTCGATCCTCGGTCCTTCGAATGTGAGCATGTACTCGTGCAAAATTCGCACTCTATGCTTGGGGCGTAATAGAATGCTCTCTTGGGCTTCGATCCTACGTTCTCGAACTGTGAGCATTGTACTGCGTGGCAAATTCGCACTCTTGGGGCGTAATAATAGAATGCTCTCTTGGGCTTCGAGATCGTTCCTTCGAGTATGATGAGCATGTACTCGTGGCAAATTCGCACTCTTGGGCGTAATAATGCTCTCTTGGGCTTCGATCCTCAGCTTCTTCGAATCGTGAGCATGTATGTAGCAAATTCGCACTCTTGGGGCGTAATAGAATGCTCTCTTGAGCCGATCCTCATGTTCCTTCGAATGTGAGCATGTACTCGTGGCAAATTCGCACTCTTGGGCGTAATAGAATGCTCTTGGCTGGGGCTTCGATCCTCGTTCCTTCGAATTTGAGCATGTACTCGTGAGGCAAATTCGCACTCTTGGGGCGTAATTAGAACTGCTCTAATCTTGGTCGCTTCGATCCTCGTTCCTTCGAGGTGAGCATGTACTTGTAGGCAAATTCGCCTCTGTTGGGAGGCTGGATAATAGAATCGCTCTCGGGGCTTCAGGATCCTCGTTCCTTCGAATGTCGTGTGCATGTACTCGTGGCAAATTCGCACTCTTTGGGGCTAATAATAGAATGCTATCTTGGGCTTCGATCCTCGTTCCTTCGAATCTGAAGCATGTACTCGTGGCAAATTCGCACTCTTGGGGCGTAATTAGAATGCTCTCTTGGGCTTCGATCCTCGTCCTCGAATGTGAGCATGCTTGTATCGTGGCGAAATTCGCACTCTTGCGGCGTAATAGAAATGCTCTCTGTCGGCTTCGATCCTCGTTCCTTCGAATGTGACAGCTGTACTCGTGGTAAATTCGCACTCTTGGGGCGGACGTCGATCCTCGTAATAGAATGGTTCCTCTTGGCTAACCTTCGATCCTTGCTTCATCCTTCGTTCAATGAGCATCGTACTGTGGCAAATTCGCACTCTTGGGGCGTAATAATAGAATGCTCTCTTGGGCTTCGATCCTCGTTCCTTCGAATGTGAGCATGTAACTCGTGGCTAATTCGCACTCTTGAGGCGTGATAGAATGCTCTCTTGGGCTTCGATCCTCGTTCCTTCGAATCTGAGCATGTACTCGTGGCAAATTCGCACTCTTGGGGCGTAATAGAATGCTCTCTTGGGCTTCGATCCTCGTTCCTTCGAATGTGAGCATGTACTCGTGGCTAATTCGCACTCTTGGGGCGTAATAGAATGCTCTCTTGGGGCTTCGATCCTCGTTCCTTCGAATGTGAGCATGTACTCGTTGCGAATTCGCACTCTTGGGGCGTAATAGAATGCTCTGTTGGGCTTCGATCCTCGTTCCTTCGAATCTGAGCATGTACTCGTGGCGAATTCGCACTCTTGGGGCGTAATAGAATGCTCTCTTGGGCTTCGATCCTCGTTCCTTCGAATGTGAGCATGTACTCGTGGCAAATTCGCACTCTTGGGGCGTAATAGAATGCTCTCTTGGGCTTCGATCCTCGTTCCTTCGAATGTGAGCATGTACTCGTGGCAAATTCGCACTCTTGGGGCGTAATAGAATGCTCTCTTGGGCTTCGATACTCGTTCCTTCCAATGTGAGCATGTACTCGTGGCAAAATTCGCATCTTGGGGCGTAATAGAATGCTCTCTTGGGCTTCGTTCCTCGTTCCTTCGAATCTGAGCATGTACTCGTGGCTAATTCGCACGCTTGAGGCGTGATAGAATGCTCTCTTGGGCTCCGATCCTCGTTCCTTCGAATCTGAGCATGTACTCGTGGCTAAGTCGCACTCTTGGGGCGTAATAGAATGCTCTCTTGGGCTTCGATCCTCGTTTCCTTCGAATGTGAGCATGTACTCGTGGCGAATTCGCACTCTTGGGGCGTAATAGAATGCTCTCTTGGGCTTCGATCCTCGTTCCTTCGAAAGTGAGCATGTACTCGTGGCAAATTCGCACTCTTGGGGCATAATAGAATGCTCTCTTGGGCTTCGATCCTCGTTCCTTCGAATGTGAGCATGTACTCGTTGCGAATTCGCATTCTTGGGGCGTAATAGAATGCTCTCTTGGGCTTCGATCCTCGTTCCTTCAAATGTGAGCATGTACTCGTGGCGAATTCGCACTCTTGGGGCGTAATAGAATGCTCTCTTGAGGCTTCGATCCTCGTTCCTTCGAATGTGAGCATGTACTCGTGGCGAATTCGCACTCTTGGGGCGTAATAGAATGCTCTCTTGGGGCTTCGATCCTCGTTCCTTTTCGAATGTGAGCATGTACTCGTGGCAAATTCGCACTCTTGGGGCGTAATAGAATGCTCTCTTGGACTTCGATCCTCGTTCCTTCGAATGTGAGCATGTACTCGTGGCAAATTCGCACTCTTGGGGCGTAATAGAATGCTCTCTTGGGCTTCGATCCTCGTTCCTTCGAATGTGAGCATGTACTCGTGGCAAATTCGCACTCTTGGGGCGTATTAGAATGCTCTCTTGGGCTTCGATCCTCGTTCCTTCGAATGTGAGCATGTACTCGTAGCAAATTCGCACTCTTGGGGCGTAATAGAATGCTCTCTTGGGCTTCGATCCTCGTTCCTTCGAATGTGAGCATGTACTCGTGGCGAATTCGCACTCTTGGGGCGTAATAGAATGCTCTCTTGGGCTTCGATCCTCGTTCCTTCGAATGTGAGCATGTACTCGTGCAAATTCGCACTCTTGGGGCGTAAATAGAATGCTCTCTTGGGCTTCGATCCCGTTCCTTCGAATGTGAGCATTGTACTCGTGGCTAAATGATCGCACTTCTTGGGGCGTAATAGAATGCTCTCTTGGCTTCGAAATTATCGTTCCTTCCTTCGAATGTGAGCATGTACACTTTAGCAAATTCGCAACTCTTGGGGCCGTAATAGAATGCTCTCTTGGGCTTCGATCCTCGTTCCTCCTTCGAATGTGAGCATGTACTCGTGGCAATTTCGAACTCTTGGGGCGAAATAGAATGCTCCCTTGGGCTTCGATCCTGTTCCTTCGAAATGTGAGCATGTACTCGTGCAAATTCGCGACTCATTGGGCGTAATAGAATGCTCTCTCTTGGGGCTTTTTCGATTCCTCGTTCCTTCGAATGTGAGCATGTACGTCGTGGCAAATTCGCACTCTTGGTGCGTAATAAGCATATGCTCTCTTGGGGCTTCGATCCTAGAATCCTCGTTTCCTTCGAATGCTCTTGGTGATGTACTCGAGGCATTGTGTCACACTCTTGGGGAAATATTAAGCTAGAATCTTTTGGGCTCTCTAGTCCTCCACTCAGAGCAATGACAGGTACTCTCATAGC
Organism: Puya raimondii; assembly: GCA_016920855.1. Taxonomy (NCBI): domain Eukaryota; kingdom Viridiplantae; phylum Streptophyta; class Magnoliopsida; order Poales; family Bromeliaceae; genus Puya; species Puya raimondii. The sequence continues at coordinate 73,086,692 of JABWPP010000049.1, forward strand.
ATGTAATCGTGGAATTCGCACTCTTGGGGCGTAATAGAATGCTACTATATGGGATTCCTTGTAGCTTCGAATCCTCGTTCTCTTCGAAATGTGAGCATTCCTTGTACTCAGGCGAATTCGCACTCTTGGGGCGTAATAGAATGCTCCTTCTTGGGCTTCGATCCTCGTTCCTTAATATGTGGGCATGTAATCGTGGCAATCTATTCGCGGGACTTCTTGGGGCGTAAGTAATAGAATTCTCTCTAGAGGCGTCGATCCTAATGTCCAGCGAATATTGAGCTTGTATTCGGCGCAAATTCGCACTCTTGAGGGCTTTTGGAATCGTTCTTGAACACATTCGATCCTGTTTTTTTTCTTCGAATTAGAATATGATGCTCAAGTCTTCGCTTACTCTTGGGGATGAATGAGAATCGCACTCTTTGGGAGCTTAAAAGCTCTCTTCGAATTGGCCTGTACTCGTGGCAAATTCGCTCTCTTGGGGCTGAATAGAATCTCTCTTGGTGCTTCGAAATCCCAGTTCCTTCGAATGTGAGCATGTACTCGTGGCAAAAAATTCGCCACCCTTCTTGGGGCGTAACAGCGGAATTCGCTCTCTTGAGGTCGTTCGATCCTCAATCTTTCGAATATGTGAGGCAAGGTCTCGTTGAGGCGAAATATTTTTTCGCACTCTTTTGGCGATGTAATAGAATGTCTCTTGGGCTCATCAAAGAATTCCCTCAGTTCCTTCGAATGTGCACTAGCCAAGTTACTGGAGCAAATTCGCACTCTTTGGGCCGTAAGTAGAATGCTCTCGTTGGGCTTTCGATTCGATTCTTCGGAATGAGGAGACGAAATGTACTCGTGGCAGAATTCGCACTCTTGAGGAGGGCTAATAGAATGCTCTTTGGGGCTTCGATCCTCGTTCCTTCGAATGTGAGCATGTACTGTGGCAAATTCGCACTCTTGTTTTTGGGCTAATAGAAGCTCTCTTCTTCGATAGGCGTTCCTTACGAATTGTGAAGCAGTGTAATACTCGTGGCGAATTCGCACTCCTGGGGGCGTAATAGAATGCTCTCGTCTTGGGCTTGTCGATCCTCGTTCCTTCGAATTAGTGAGCATGGGTCTCACGTAAATTCGCTCGTCTTGGGGCGTAATTGAGCATGCTCTCTTGAGGATTCTATCCTCGTCCTTCGAAGTGTGATTCTAGGTTCGGGGTCCTCATTGCAAAGGGCATTCTTGTACTGGTCGTAACTTAAATGCCTCGCTTAACTTCGCGTGACATGCGTTAACCTTACGAATAGTGAGCATGTACTCGTGGCATTTCGCACTCTTGGGGCGTAGGTTAGAATGTCATCTCTGGGGCCTTCGATACTACGTTCCTTCGAAGGTCGTTGTTTGCATGTATCGTGCGGGTAATTCCGCACACTATTTGGGAGCGTAATCAGAATGGCTTTCTAGGAGGCTTCGATTCTCGTTCTATAGAAGTGTAATTATTTAGATGATGGGAAAGAGTTGTACTCGTGGCAAAAATTATGCGAACTTTGTGGCGTGAATTAGAATGCTCCCGGCTTCGATGTTCGACTATGAGCCGAATGTGAGCAATGCGTGCGGCTCATGGCCGAATTTCGCCACTCTTGGGGCTTAATAGAGTGCTCCTCTTATGGCTGCTACGATCCCGTTCCGGCCTAATCGAATGAGCAGTCAATGTAGCTCGTGAAGAAATATCGCACTCTTGGGGGCCGTTTAATAGAATGCCCTCTCTTTGGCTTCGATCCTCGTTCCTGTCGAATGTGAGCATGTACCCGTTGCGAATTCGCAATATTGGGAGCGTTGAATAGAATGCTCTCTTGAGCTTCGATCCTCGTTCCTTCGAATGTGAGCATGTACACGTGGCGAATTTCGGAACTCTTGGGGCGTAATAAAATGCTCCTTCTTGGTGGGCGTCGATCCTGCGTGTCCTTCGAATGTGATGTCGTGTTACTTCGTAAAATCAAATTCAGCACTCTTCGCGGGTCCGTAATATGAATGCTGTCTCTTGGTTGGCTTCGATTCCTCGTTCCTTCGAATGTGAGCAGTTATTACTCGTGGCGAAATTCGCACTCTGGGAGGATAGGCCGTAAAGAAATTGCTCTCTTTGGGCTTCGATCCAGACGGTTCCTTCGAAATGTAATTTACTCGTGGCAAAAAAGATCGAACTTTGGGTTACTTATTTTAATGCGTTTGGGCTTTATCCTCGTTCCTTCGAATGTGAGCATGTACTAAGTGGCAAATTCAAGAGCACTTTGGGGCGTAATAGAATGCTCTCTTCCTGTCGGTGCCTGTTCGATTCCTCGTTCATTCGAATGTTGTGAGCGATGTACTGATAAGCCCGTGGCAAATTCGCACTTCTGGGCCTAAGTAGAATGCTCTCTTGGGGCTTCGATCTCACGTTCCTTCGAATGATGAGCATGTACTCGTGAGCAAATGCCACTCTTTGGCGCGTAATAGAATTCCTCATCTTGTGGCTTCTCGCGTTCCTTTGCGAATGTGGCAATAGTACTCGTGGCAAATTTCGGTCTTGAGGGCCGGTATGTAGATCCACCCTTGGGTGTATCCGCGTTCCTTCGCAGCATGTTTGAGCTCATGTACTCGTGGCAAATTGCACAACGTTGGGGCGCGTAATTGAATGCCCTCTTCGGTCCTTCGATCCTCGCTTTCCATCGAATAGTGAGCATTGTACTCGTGGCAAAATTCGCACTCTTGGGGCGTAATAGTTAATAGAATGCTCTCTTGGCCTTCGATCCCTTCCGTTTCCTGTCGAATGTATAGCATGTTACTCGTTGGCTGAAATTCGCACTCTTGGGGCGTAATAGAATGCTGCTCTTGGGCTTTCGATCCTGCGATCCTTCGAATGTATGAGGCATGTGACTTCGTGGCGAGCCCCCCCCGCACTCTTGGGGCGTGTAATAGAATGCTCTCTTGGGCCTCCCTTCGATCCTTGTCCTTCGAATAGGTGGCATGTACACGTGGCAAAATTCGCACTCTTTGGCTCTTTAATATAATGCTCTCTTGGGCCATTCGAGTCCCGTTCCTTCGAATGTGTAGAGCATGTCATTCGTGGCGAATTTTCACACTCTTGGGCGTAATAGAATGCTCTCTCGGGCTTCGATCCTCGTTCTTCGAATGTGAGCATGTACTCGTGGTGAATTCGCACTCTTGGGGCGTAATAGAATGCTTCTTTGAGGCTTCGATCCTGCCTTCCTTCGAAATGTGAGCATGTACTAACGTGGCGACATTCGCACTCCATTGGGGCTTAGGTTAATAGAATGCGTCTCTTGGGCTTCTGATCACCTCGTTCCCTTCGAATGTGAGCATGTACTCGTGGCAAATTCGCACTCTTGGGGCGTTAATAGAATGCGTCCTCTTTGGAGGCTGTATTTCGAACCCTCATTTCCTTCGAATGTGAGCATGTACTCGTGGCGAATTCGCCACTCTGAGGGCGTAATAGATGCTCTCTTGGGGCTTTCGATCCACGTTCTATCGAATGTGAGCAGTGTGTACTCGTGGCAAAAAATTCGACTCACTCTTGGAGGAGCGCACGGTGGGCGTAGATAGGAATATGCACCTCATTGGGCACTCGATCCTCGTTCCATCGGAATGTGAGTCATGGCGTAACTCGTAGCGAATTCGCACTCTTGGGGCCGAAATAAAAATTGCTCTCTATGGGCTTCGATCCTCGTTGGCCAGTATCGAATGTGAGCATGTACTCGTATCTTGGGCGAATTCGCACTCTTTGGGGGCTCCTAATATAATGCTATCTTGGGCTTCGATCCTCGGTTCCTTCTGAATGTGAGCATTGGTACTCGTGGCGAATTCGCACTCTTGGGGCGTAATAGAATGCTCTCTTGGGCTTGCGCGATCCTCGTTCCCTTCGAATGTGAGCATGTACTCGTGGCGAATTCGCGGCACTCTTGGGGCGTAGTAATAGAATGCTCTCTTGGGCTTCGATACCTCGTTCCTTCGAATGTGAGCATGTACTCGTGGCATAATTCGCACTCTTGGCGTAATAGAATGCTCTCTTGGGCACTTTCGATCCTCGTTCCTGGTCGAATGTGAGCATGTACTCGTGGCGAATTCGCAACTCTTGGGGCGTAATAGAATGCTCACCTTGGGCTTCTGATCCTCGTTCCTTCGAATGTGCATAAGCATTGTACTCGTAAGGCAAATTCGCACTCTGTGGGCGTACGTATAAAGAATGCTTCACTCTTGGGCTTCGATCCTATCGTTCCTTCGAAATGTGAGCAGTGTAACTAACGTGGCAATATTCGCCACTCTTGGGCCCTAATAGAAATGCTCTCTTGGGCTTCTCTTCGATCTCTCGTTCCTTCGTAATGTGAGCTTGTACTCGTAGCAAGAAGTTGTTCGCACTCTTGGGGCGTAATAGAGAATGCTCTCTTGGGTTTTTTTCGATCCTCGTTCCTCCTTCGAATTTGAGAACATGTACTCCTTGCGTAATTCGCACTCATTCTAGTGCGTAATGCGTATAGAATGTGCTCTCTTGGCGCTCGATCCTCGTTCCTCGAATGCTGAGCAATGTACTCTTTGCGAATTCGCGCTCTTGGGGCGTAATAGAATGCTATCTTGGGCTTCGATCCTACTTCCTTCGATTGTGTGCATGTACTCGAGGCAAATTCGCACTCTTGGGGCGTAATAGAATGCTCTCTTGGGCTTCGATCCTACTTCCTTCGAATGTGAGCATGTACTCGTGGCAAATTCGCACTCTTGGGGCGTAATAGAATGCTCTCTTGGGCTTCGATCCTCGTTCCTTCGAATGTGTGCATGTACTCGTGGCAAATTCGCACTCTTGGGGCGTAATAGAATGCTCTCTTGGGCTTCGATCCTCGTTCCTTCGAATGTGAGCATGTACTCGTGGCAAATTCGCACTCTTGGGGCGTAAAATAGAATGCTCTCTTGGGCTTCGATCCTCGTTCCTTCGAATGTGAGCATGTACTCGTGGCAAATTCGCACTCTTGGGGCGTAATAGAATGCTCTCTTGGGCTTCGATCCTCGTTCCTTCGAATGTGAGCATGTACTCGTGGCAAATTCGCACTCTTGGGGCGTAATAGAATGCTCTCTTTGGCTTCGATCCTCGTTCCTTCGAATGTGAGCATGTACTCGTGGCAAATTCGCACTCTTGGGGCGTAATAGAATGCTCTCTTGGGCTTCGATCCTCGTTCCTTCGAATGTGAGCATGTACTTGTGGTAAATTCGCACTCTTGGGGCGTAATAGAATGCTCTCTTGGGCTTCGATCCTCGTTCCTTCGAATGTGAGCATGTACTCGTGGCGAATTCGCACTCTTGGGGCGTAATAGAATGCTCTCTTGGGCTTCGATCCTCGTTCCTTCGAATGTGAGCATGTACTCGTGGCAAATTCGCACTCTTGGGGCGTAATAGAATGCTCTCTTGGGCTTCGATCCTCGTTCCTTCGAATGTGAGCATGTACTCGTGGCTCTTGGGGCGTAATAGAATGCTCTCTTGGGCTTCGATCCTCGTTCCTTCGAATGTGAGCATGTACTCGTGGCAAATTCGCATTCTTGGGGCGTAATAGAATGCTCTCTTGGGCTTCGATCCTCGTTCCTTCGAATGTGAGCATGTACTCGTGCCAAATTCGCATTCTTGGGGCGTAATAGAATGCTCTCTTGGGCTTCGATCCTCGTTACTTCGAATGTGAGCATGTACTCGTGGCAAATTCGCACTCTTGGGGCGTAATAGAATGCTCTCTTGGGCTTCGATCCTTGTTCCTTCGAATGTGAGCATGTACTCGTGGCAAATTCGCACTCTTGGGGCGTAATAGAATGCTCTCTTGGGCTTCGATCCTCGTTCTTTCGAATGGGAGCATGTACTCGTGGCAAATTCGCACTCTTGGGGCGTAATAGAGAATGCTCTCTTGGGCTTCTCGATCCTCGTTCCTTCGAAGTGAGCATGTACTCGTGGCAAAATTCGCACTCTTGGGGCGTATATAGAATCGCTCTCTCTTGGGCTTCGATCCTCGTCCTTCCTTCGAATGTGAGCATGTACTCGTGGCAAATTCGCCACTCTTGGGGCGTAATAGAATGCTCTCTTGGGCTTCTTCGATCCTCGTTTCCTTCGAATGTGAGCATGTACTCGTGGCAAATTCGGCACTCTTGGGGCTTCACAATAGAATGCTCTCTTGGGCTTCGATCCTCGTTCCTTCGAATGTGAGCATGTACTCGTGGCAAATTCGCACTCTTGGGGCGTAATAGAATGCTCTCTTGGGCTTCGATCCTCGTTCCTTCGAATGTGAGAGTCATGTACTTCTCGTGGCAAATTCGCACTCTTGGGGCGTAATAGGAATGCTCTCTTGGGCTTCGATCACTCGTTCCTTCGAATGTTGAGCATGTACTCGTGGCAAATTCCGCACTCTTGGGGCGTAATAGAATGCTCTCTTGCGGGCTTCGATCCTCGTTCCTTCGAATGTGAGCATGTACTCGTGGCAAATTCGCACTCTTGGGGCGTAATAGAATGCCTGCTTTTCTCTTGGGGCTTCGAATCCTCGTTCCTCTTCTGTGCAGCATCTGCTACTCGTGGCAAATCGCACTCTTTGGGGGCCAAAGATTCAGCTCTCTTGGGTCTTTCGGTAGTTCCTCGAATTGAATGTACTCGTGGCAAAAATTTCGCACTCTTGGGCTACATAGAATGCCATCCCTTCTTGGGCTTTCGAATCTACAGTTCCTTCGAATGGAGCATGTACTCGTGGCGAAAATCCGCACTCTTGGGGCCTAATAGAATGCTCCTATTTGGGGGCTTCGATCCTCTTTCTTCCTTCGAATGTGACAGCATGATTTACTCGTGGCAAATTCGCACTCTTGGGGCGTAATGAAGAATGCTCTCTTGGGCTTCGATCCACCTCGTTCCTTCGAAAATGTGAGCATGTAACTCGTGGCAAAAATTCGCGACTCTTGGGGCCGTAATAGAATGCTCTCTCTTGGGGACTTCGATCCTCAGTTTCCTTCGAATGTGAGCATGTACTCGTGGCAAATTCGCACTCTTGGGGCGTAATAGAATGCTCTCTTGGGCTTCGTTATCCATCGTTCCTGTCTTCGAATGTGAGCATGTACTCGTGGCAAATTCGCTACTCTTGGGGCTAATAGAATGCACTCATTGGGCTTCGATCCTCGTTCCTTCGAATGGGAGCATGTACTCTCGTGGCCAAATTCGCACTCTTGGGGCGTAATAGAATGCTCTCTTGGGCTTCGATCCCCCGTTGCCCTTCGAATGTGAGCATGTACTCGTGGCAAATTCGCACTCTTGGGGCGTAATAGAATGCTCTCTTATCTGGGCTTCCGTATCCTCGTTCCTTCGAATGGTGAGCATGTACTTCTCGTGGCAAATTCGCACTCTTGGGGCGTAATAGAATGCTCTCTTGGGCTTCGATCCTCGTTCCTTCGAATGTGAGCATGTACTCGTGGCAAATTCGCACTCTTGGGCCTAATAGAATGCTCTCTTGGGGCTTCGATCCTCGTTTCCTTCGAATGTGAGCATGTACTCGTGGCAAAATTGCGCACTCTTGGGGCGTAATAGAATGCTCTCTTTTGGGCTTCGACTACCCTCGTTCCTTCGAATATGAGCATGTACTTTCGTGGCAAATTCAGCACTCTTGGGGCGTAATAGAATGCTCTCTTGGGCTTCGATCCACGTTTCCTTCGAATGTGAGTATGTACTCGTGGCAAATTCGCACTCTTGGGGCGTAATAGAAAGCTCTCTTGGGCTTCGATCCTCGTTCCTTCGAATGTGAGCATGTACTCGTGGCTAAAATTCAATTCGCACTCTCTTGGGGCGTAATAGAATGCTCTCTTGGGCTTCGATCCTCGTCCCCTTCCTTCGAATGTGAGCATGTACTCGTGCAAATTCGCACTCTTGTGGGCGTAATAGAATGCTCTCTTGGGCTTCGATCCTCGTTCCTTCGAATGTGAAGCATGTACTCGTGGCAAAATTCCACTCTTGGGGGCGTAATAGAATGCTACTCTTGGGCTTTCGATCCCTCCTCCCTTCCTCTCGAAATGTAGGCACGTACTCGTGGCAAATTTCGCACTCTAACGGGGGTAATAGAATGCTACTCTGGCTTTTTCGAGGAATTCTTCGTTCCTTCGAATTGAACATGTACTCGCCGGAATGATTCGCGTTCTCGACTCTTGGGGCTAATAGAATGCTCTCTTGGGCTTCGATCCCGTTCCTAAGTTTCGAATGTGATAACAAATCGCATGTACTCGTGGCAAATTCGCAACTCTTGAGGGGCGTAATAGAATGCTCTCTTCGGGCTTCGATCCTCGTCTGAGGACGGATGCCTCCTTCGATATGTCGAGCATGTACTCGTGGCAAATTCGGACTCTTGGGGCCTAATAGAGTGCTCTCTTGGGGCTTCGATCCTCGTTCCTTCGAATGGGAGCATGTACTCGTGGCAAATTCGCACTCTTGGGGCGTAAAATCTGAAATGCTCTCTTGGGCTTCGATCCTCGTTCCTTCGAATGTGAGCATGTAACTCGTGTGGCCAAATTCGCACTCTTCCTAAATAGAATGCCCTCATCTCCTAGGGCTATCGATCCGTGCGCTCCTCACCTATCGTGTATGTGAGCATGTACTCCGTGGCAAATTCCGCACTCTTGCGGGCGTAATAGAATGCTCTCTTGGGCTCGATCCTCACTTCCTTCGAATGTGATGCATGTACTCGTGGCAAATTCGCACTCTTGGGGACGTAATAGAATGCTCTCTTGGGCTTCGATCCTCGTTCCTATCTCCTCGAATGTGAGCATGTACTCGTGGCAAATAGCAAATTCGCACTCTTGGGCGGTAATAGAATGCTCTCTTTGGGCTTTTCCGATCTTCGTTCCTTTCGAAATGTGAGCATGTACTCGTGGCAAATTCGCACTCTTGGGGCTAATAGAATGCTCTCTTGGGCTTCGATCTCTCGTTCCTTCGAATGTGAACATGTACTGCTGGCAAATTCGCACTCTTGGGGCGTAATAGAATGCTACCTCTTGGGGGCTTCGATCCTCGTTCCTTTCGAATGTACGAACGAATGTACTCGTAGGCAAAAATTCGCACTCTTGGGGACGTAATAGAATGCTCTCTTGGGCTTCGACCTTCGTTCTTCCTTCGAATGTGACATGTACTCGTGGCAAAATCACACTCGGTACTTGGGGCGTAATAGAATGCTCTCTTGAGGGGCTTCGATCTTCGCTCGTCCTTCGAATGAACCATGTACTCGTGGCACATTCGCAACTCTTGGGCGTAATATGGCAATGCTCATGCTCTTCTGGGGCTTCGATCTTCCTTCCTTTCGAATTGAGCATGTACTCGTGTGCGCAAATTCGCACTCTTGAGGGCGTAATAGAATGCTCTCTTGGGCTCGATCCTCCTTCCTATCGAATGTCTGAACATGTACAATTACTCGTGGCAAATTCTACCACGACTATGGGGCAATAGAATCGACTCTTGGGCTTCGATCCCCTTCGTTCCATACCGAAATGTCGATGTGGCATGTACTCGTGGCAAATTCGCCACTCTTGGGGCGTAATAGAATGCTTCTTGGGCTTCGATCCTCTCGGTAGTTCCTTCGAATGTGAGCATGTACTTGTGGCAAATTAGCGCACCCTCTTGGGGCGTAATAGACACAATGCTCACTTGGGCTATCGATCTTGTTCTTACGAATGTGAGCATGTCCAACTCGTGGCAATTCGCCTCCTCTTGGGGCGATAATAGAAAATGCCACTCTTCGGGCGATACTCGTTCCTTGTCGAAAGGAGCATGTACTCGGTTGCAAACGACACTCTTGGGCGCTAATATAAATGCTCTCTTGGTCTTCGCCGATCCTTCAGTTCCTGTCGCAAACATGTACTCGCTGAGCACCACCAAATTACTTCGTGGCAAATTCGCACTCTTTAGGGGGCGTAATAGAATGCACTCAATTTGGGGCTAACGATCTAATGTCGTTCCTTCGAATGTGAGCATGTACTCGTGGCAAATTCGCACTTCTTGGATGCGTAATAGAATGCTCTCTTGGGCCACTTCGATATCTCCCGTTCCATCGAATAGTGAGCTATGTACTCGTGGGGCGCAATTCGCACTCTAGCTTTGTGGCGTAATAGAAGCTCTCTTGGGCTTCGATCCTTCGTTCCTTCGAATGTGAACATGTACTCGTGGCAAATTCGCGACAACCCTCTTGTCAGGCGTAATAGAATGCTCTCTTGGGGCTTCGAATCCGTCGTTCTCTACGAATGTCGACATGTACTCGTGGCAAATTCGCACTCTGGGGCGTAATAGAAATGCGCCTCTCTTGGGCTTCGATCCTCGTTCCTTCATCGAATGTGAACATGTACTCGTGCAAATTTCGCAACTCTTGGGGCGTAATGATCAATGCTCTCTTGGGCGTTGGCTTCCTTCGATCCTCGTTCCTTCGAATGTGAGCATGTACTCCGTGGCAAATCACACTCTGATAACACTGTCCTGGTGGGAGCGTAATATGAATGCTCCTATCTCACTCTTAAGGGCTTCGATCTCGTTGGTTCGTTATAGCTCACTTCGAATGTGAGCATGTACTTCGTGGCAAATTCGCCATCTCTTGGGGCGTAACGTTAATAGAATGCACTCTACACAGTTGTGGCTTCGATAACCTCGTTCCTTCGAATGTGAGCATGTACTCGTGCTAAATCGCACTCTGTAACACGGAATTCGCTACTGCTTGGCTCTCCCGCTTTGGCTTAATAGAATCGATCTTCATCTTAGAGGCTCTCACTGACTTCGATCCTCGTTCCTTCGAATGTGAGCATGTACGTCGTGGCAAATTCGCATCTCATGTTGGCGCGGTAATAAATGAGCAGCTCTTGGGGTTTCGATCCTCGTTCCTTCCGCTAGAATGTGAGCGAAATCCGCTCCATAAAAATGTACTCGTGGCAAATGCCTTCAATCTCTTGGGGCTATATAGAATGCTCTCTTGGGCTTCGATCCTCGCTTCGAATGTGAGAGGCATGTACTCCAGTGGCAAAAATTCGCACTCTTTTGGGCCTAATAGAATGCTCTCCTTGGGAGGGCAACTAAACTTCGATGCTCTCGTTCCTTCGAGATTGTGACATGTTACTCGCATCAAATTCGCAACTCTTGGGGCGTAATCGAATGCTAATCTTGGGCATAACCGTCGTATCCTTACGTTCCTTCGAATGTGAGCATGTACTTCGTGGCAACCTCGTACTCTCAGTGCCGCCGTAATAAATTGCATCACTATTGTGACTGGGCATTCCGAATCCTCTTTTCGAATGCCGGGCATGTACTCCCAAGTGCCTACAAAATATCGACTCTCTTGGGGGCTAAATAGAATGCCCTTGGGCTTCGATCCTCGTTCCTTCGAATGTTTGTGAGCATGTACTCGTGGGCAAATTCTTCGCACTCTTGGGGCGTAATAGAATGCTCTCTCTAGGCTTATCGAATCCTCGTTCCTCTGGGAGCTCATTACTGGGGGCAAATTCCCGCACTTCTTGGGAGCGTAATATAGAATGCTCTCCTTGGGCTTCCCACAATCCTGTGGGCTTCGTGACTGTTAGCATCTACTCGTGGGAAACTTTCTATCTAATAGAATGCTCTCTATGGGCTTCAATTCATTCCTTCGAAGCGAGCAATGTACTCGTGAGTCGGGAACAATTGCACTCTTCTACTTTGGGGCGTAACATAGAATGCTCTCTTCCTCTTCGTTTCCTCGTTCCTTCGCGAATGGGGAGCATGTATCTGATGGAAATTCGCACTAATTTGGGGCGTAATAGAACTCTCTGTGGGCTCGATCCTTCGTTCCTTCGAATGCTGCGACCATGTACAACTACTCGATGGCAAATTCGCACATCTTCGGGCTAACTAAAGAAGTCTCTCTCTTTGGCTTCGATCTGCTATCTCTTCCTTCGAATGTGATCATGTACTCGTGGAACAAATTCGCACTCTTGGGGCGTAATAGAATGCTCTCTGGGCTTACGATCCTCTGTCCTTCCATGAATGGAGGAGCATGTACACGATTGTCAAATTCGCACTCTTGGGGCGTAATAGAATGCTCTCTTGGGCTTCGATCCTTCGTTCCTTCGAATGTGAGAGCATGTACTCGTGGCAAAATTCGCACTCTTGGGGCGTAATAGAATGCTCTCTTGGGCTTCGATCCTCTCGTTCCTTCGAATGTGAGCATGTACTCGTGGCAAATTCGCACTCTTGGGGCGTAATAGAATGCTCTCTTGGGCTTCGATCCTCGTTCCTTCGAATGGAGCATGCTATGTACTCGTGGCAAATTCGCACTCTTGGGGCGGTTTAATAGAAATGCTCTCTTGGGGCTTCGATCCTCGTTCCTTCGATGTGAGCATATACTCGTGGCAAATTCGCACTCTTGGGGTAAAATAGAATGCTCTCTTGGGCTTCGATCTGCCCTTCGTTCCTTCGAATGTGAGCATGTACTCGTGGCAATTCGCACTCTTGGGGCGTTTTAATTGAATGCTCTCTTGGGCTTCGATCTGCAGTTCTTCGACTCCAATGTGAGCATGTACTCGTGGCAAAATTCGCACTCGTTGGGCGTCGTAATAGAATGCTCTCTTGGGCTTCGATCCACGTTCCTTCGAATGTGAGCATGTCTCGTGGCAAATTCGCACTCTTGGGGCGTAAAAAATAGAATGCTCTCTTGGGCTTCGATCCTCGTGTTTCGAATGTGAGCATGTACTCGTGGCAAATTCGCACTCTTGGGGCGTAATAGAATGCTCTCTTTGGGCCTTCGATCCCGTTCCTTCGAATGTGACAACATGTACTCGTGGCAAATTCGCACTCTTGGGGCGTTAATAAGAATGCTCTCTTGGGCTTCGATCTTCGTTCCTTCGAATGTTGACATGTACGATTCGTGGCAAATTCGTCACTCTTGTGAGCGTAATATGAATGCTCTCTTTGGGGCTTCGATCCTCGTTCCATTCGAATGTGAGCATGTACTCGTGGCAAATTCGCACTCTTGGGGAAGTTCGTAATAGAATGCTCTCTTGGGGCTTCGATCCTCGTTCCTTCGAATGTGAGCATGTACTCGTGGCCAATTCGCACTCTTAGGGGCCTAATAGAATGCTCTCTTGGGCTTCGATCCTCGTTCCTTCGAATGACTTTGGTGAGCATGTACTCGTGTGGCAAATTCGCACTCTTGGGGCGTAATAGAATGCTCTCAGTTGGGGCTTCGATCCTCCGTTCCTTCGAAAATAGTGAACATGTACTCGTGGCACTTTCGCACTCTTGGGGCATTAATTAGAATCTCTCTGGGGCTTCGATCCCTTTCGTTCTCGAATGTGAGCATGTACTCGTGGCAAATTCGCACTCTTTGGGGCTAATAGAATGCTCTCTTGGGTGGCTTCGATCCTCGTTTCCTTCGAATGTGTGAGATTCATGTACTCGTGGCAAAATTCGCACTCTTGGGGCGTAATAGAATGCTCTCTTGGGGCTTCGATCCTCGTTCCTTCGAATGTGAGCATGTACTCGTGGCAAATTCGCACTCTTGGGGCGTAATAGAATGCTCTCTCTTGGGCTCTTCGATCCTCGTTCCTTCGAATGTGAGCATGTACTCGTGGCAAATTCTCACTCTGCGGGCTGTTATAGAATGTCTCTCTTGGGGCTTCCGATCCTCGTTCACTTCGAAATGTGAACAATAATGGCAGAATTCGACCATCTCTTGGGGCGTAATCGAATCTCTCTTGGGCTTCGATCCTCTTCTTCGAATGTGAGCATGTACTCGTGGGCAAATTCGCACTCTTGGGGCGTAATAGAATGCTCTCTTGGGCTTCGATACCCTCGTTCCTTTCGAATGTGAGCATGTACTCGTGGCAAATTCGCACTCTTGGGGCGTAATAGAATGCTCTCTTCTTCGATATCCACGTTCCTTCGAATGTTGAGCATGTACTGTGGCAAATTCGCACTCTTGGGGCCTAATAGAATGCTCTCTTTGGTCACTTCGATCCTTGTTTCCTTCGAGATGTGAGCATGTACTCGTGGCAAATTCGCACTCTTGGGGCGGTAATAGATGCTCTCTTGGGGCTTCGATCAGTGTTCCTTCGAATACGTGAGCATGTACTCGTGGCATAATTCTCACTCTTGGGGCGTAATATAGAATGCTCTCTTGGGCTTCGATCCTCGTTCGATTCCTTTCGAATCTGAGCATGTACTCGTGGCAAATTCGCACTCTTGGGGCGTAATAGAATGCTCTTTGGGGCTTCGATCCTCACTTCATCCTTCGAATGTGACCATGTACTCGTGGCAAATTCGCTCTCTTGGGGCGTAATAGAATGCTCTCTTGGCCTTTCGATCCTCGTTCCTTCGAATGTGAGCATTCTTACTCGTGGCAAATTCGCACTCTTGGGGCGTAATAGGGAATCCTCTCTTGGGCTTCGATCCCCCGATTCCTCCTTCGAATGTGAGCATGTACTGTCGTGGCAAATTCAGCAACTCTTGGGGCATTAATAGAATGCTCTCTTGGGGCTTTTCGATCCTCATCTTCCTTCGTATTGTGAGCATGTACTCGTGGCAAAATTCGCACTCTTGGGGTCGTAATAGAATCCTCTTTGGGGCTTCCGATCCTCTTCCTTCGAAATGTGAGCATGTAGAAGCTCGTGGCAAATTCGCACTCTTGGGGCTTAATAGAATGCTCTCTTGGGGGCTTCGATTATCGTTCCCTTCGAATGTGAGCATGTACTCGTGGCAAATTTCGCACTCGCTTGGGGCGTAAATAGAATGCTCTCTTCTCTTGGGGCTTTTTCGATCCTCGCTTCTCGAATATGAGCATGGTACTCGTGGCATATTCGCACTCCTTGGGGCGTCATAGAATGCTCTCTTGGGCTTCGTCCCCTCGTTCGAAGAGTTCGAATGTGAGCATTGTACTCGTGGCAAATTCGCGCACTCTTGGGGCGTAATAGAATGCTCTCTTGGGCTTCGATCTTCGTTCCCTTCGAAATGTGAACATGTACTCGTGGCAAATTCGCACTCTTGGGGGCGTAATAGAATCCTCTCTTGGGGCTTCGATCTTCGTTCCTTCGAATGTGAGCATGTACTCGTGGCAAATTCGCACATCTTGGGGCTTAATAGAACTGCTCTCTTGGGCTTCGATCTTCGTTTCAGCAGCTTCTTCGAATGTGAGCATGTACTCGTGGCAAATTCGCACTCTTGGGGCGTAATTAGAATGCTCTCTTGGGCTTCGATCCTCGTTCCTTCCTTCGAATGTGAGCATGTACTCGTGGCAAATTCGCACTCTTGGGGCTATAATAGAATGCTCTCTTGAGGCTTCGATTTCGTTCCTTCGAATGTGAGCATGTACTCGTGGCAAATTCGCACTCTTGGGGCGTAATAAGAATGCTCTCTTGGGCTTCGATCGATTTCGTTCCTTCGAATGTGAGCATGTACTCGTGGGCAAAATTCGCACTCTTGGGGCGTAATAGAATCCTCTCTTGGGGCTTCGATACTTCGTTCCTTCGAATGTGCATGTACTCGTGGCAAATTCGCACTCTTGGGGCAGTAATAGAATGCTCTCTTGGGGCTTCGATCCTCCTCGTCCGTTCCTTCGAATGTGAGCATGTACTCGTGGGGCAAAATTCGACTCTTGGGGCGTAATATGAATGCCTGCTCTTGGGCTTCGATCCTCGTTCCTTCGAATGTGAACATGTACTCGTGGCAAAATTCGCACTCTTGGGGCGTAATAGAATGCTCTCTTGGCGGCTTTTCGATCTCGCTTGTTCCTTCGAATGTGAACATGTACTCGTGGCACAATTCGCACTCTTGGGGCGTAATAGAAATGACACCTCTCTTGGGCTTCGATCCTCTTCTCTTCGAATCTGAATGGAACATGTACTCGTGGCAAATTCTGCACTCTTGGGGCGTAATAGAATGCTCTCTTGGGCTTCGATATCCTCGTTCCTTCGAATGTGAGCATGTACTCGTGGCAAATTCGCACTCTTGGGGCGTAATAGAATGCTTTCTTGGCTCCTTTTCGATCCTTCGTTTTCCTTCGTATGGGAGCATGTACTCGTGGCAAATTCGCACTCTTGGGGCGTAAATAGAATGCTTCTTGGGGGTCCCTTCGATCTTCGTTCCTTCGAGTATGTGAACATGTACTCGTGGCAAATTCGCACTCTTGGGGCAGTAATAGAATCCTAATCTTGGGGTCCTTCGATCCTCGTTTCCTTCGATATGTGAGCATGTATCGTGGCAAATTCGCACAATCTTGGGGCGTAAATAGAATCCATCTCTTTGGGCTTCGATCCGCACGTTCCCTTCGAATTGTGTGCATGTTACTCGTGGCAAATTCGCACTCTTGGCGTGTAATAGAATCCTCTCTTGGGCTTCGATCCTCGTTCCTTCGAATGTGAAGCTTGTACTCGTGGCAAATTCGCACTCTTGGGGCGTTAATAGAATCCCTCTCTTGGGGCTTCTGTCGATCCTTCGTTCCTTCGAATGTGAGCCATGTACTCGTGGCAAATTCGCACTCTTGGGGCCGTAATAGAATAACCTCTCTTGGGGCTTCGATCTTCGTTCCTTCGAATGTGATACGCATGACCTACTCGTGGCAAATTCGCACTCTTGGGGGATGTAATAGAATCTCTCCTCGGCGGCTTCGATCTTCGTTCCTTCGAATGTGAACATGTACCTCGTAGGCAATGCTCTCATCTCTTTTGGGGCGTAAATAGAATCCTCTCTTGGGTTCGATCCTCGTTCCTTTGAATGTGAGCATGTTACTCGTGGCAAATTCGCCACTCTTGGGGCGTTAATAGAATGCACTCTCTTGGGGCACTTCGATCTTCGTTCCTTCGAATTTGTGTGGCATTGTACTCGTGGCAAATTCGACCACTCTTGGGGCGTATTCGTAAATGAATGCTCTCTTGGGGCTTCGATCCTCGTTAATTCGAATGTGAGCATGTACTCGTGGCAAATTCGCACTCTTGGGGCCTAATAGAATCCCTGACTCTCTTGGGCTTCGATCCTCGGTTCTTCTTCGAATGTGAACATGTACTCGTGGATAAATTCGCACTCTTGGGGCGTAATTAGAATCCTCTCTTGGGCTTCGATGCTTGTTCCTTCGAATGTGAGCATGTACTCGTGGCAATTCGCACTCTTGGGGCCTAATAGAATCTCTCTTGGGCTTCGATCTTCGTTTCCTTCGATATGTGAACATGTACGTCGTGGCAAATTCGCACTCTTGGGGCGATTTAATAAATAGAATGCTCTCTCTCTTGGGCTTCGATCCTCGTTCCTTCGAATGTGTAGCATGTACTCGTGGCAATTCGTCACTCTTGGGGCGTAATATCATAATCGCCTCTCTTCGGCTTCTGTGATCTCGTTCCTTCGAAGTGTGCTGCATGTACGTGTCGTGGCTTCGCACTTCTTGGGGCCTAATAGAATGCTCTCTTGGGGCTTCGATGCCTCTGTTCCTTCGAATGTGAGCATGTACTCGTGGCCAAATTCGCACTCTTGGGGGCGTAATAGAATGCTCTCTTGGGCTCGATCCTTCGTTCCTTCGACATGTGAGCATGTACTCGTGCGTGGCAAATTCGCACTCTTGGGGCTATAATAGAATGCTCTCTTGGGGCTTCGATCTAATTCGTTCCTTCGAATTGTGAGCATGTACTCGTGTGCCAAATTCGCACTCTTGGGCGTAATAGAATGCTCTCTTGGGCTTCGATCCTCGTTCAACCTACAGAATGTGAGCATGTACTCGTGGCAAAATTCGCAGCTCTTTGGGGCCTAATAGACCGCCACCCTCTCTTGGGCTTTCGATCCTCGTTCCTTTCGAATGTGAACCAATGTACTCGTGTGCAAATTCGCACTCTTGGGGCGTAATAGAATCCTCTCTTGGGCTTCGATCCCTCGTTCCTTCGAATTTGTGAGCATGTACTCGTGGCAAATTCGCACTCTCTTGATGCGGCGTAATAGAATCCTCTCTTGGGCTTCGATCCTCGTTCCTATGTCGAATGTGAGCATGTACTCGTGGCAAATTTCGCACTCTTGGGCCTAATAGAATCCTCTCTTGGGGCTTCGCTTCGATCTTCGTTCCTTCGAATGTGAACATGTACTCGTGGTACAAAATTCGCACTCTTGGGGCGTATAGAATGCGCTCTCTTGGGGCTTCGATCCTCGTTTCCTCGGTGAAGCATTACTCGTGGCAAATTCGCAGTCTCTTGGGGCGTTAATAGTATGCTCTCTTGGGTCTTCGATCCTCGTTCCATTCGAATCCTGTGAGCATTGTACTCGTGGCAAATTCGCACTCTTGGGGATTGTAATAGAATGCTCTCTTGGGCTTCGATGTTCGTTCCTTCGAATGGTGTGAGCATGTACTCGTGGCAGAAAATTCGCACTCTATTGGGCGTAATAGGAATCCTCTCTTGGGGCATTTCGATCCTTTTCCTTCGAATGTGAGTGCATGTACGTCGTGGTTAAATTCCCACCCACTCCTTGGGGCTAAATTCCTCTCTTGGGGCTTCGATCTTCGTTCTTCGAAATTGTGAGCATGTACTCGTGGGCAAATTCGCACTCTTGGGGCGTAATAGAATGCTCTCTTGGGCTTCGATCTTCGTTCCTCAGCCTTCCACTTCGAATGTGAGCATGTACTAGTGGCAAATTCTGGCACTCTTGGGGCGTAATAGAATGCTCTCTTGGGCTTCGATCCTCGTTCCTTCGAATGTGAGCATGTACTCGTGGCAAATTCGCACTCTTGGGGCCTAATAGAATCCTCTCTTGGGGCTTCGATCTTCGTTCCTTCGAATGTGAACATGTACTCGTGGCAAATTCGCACTCTTGGGGCGTAATAGAATGCCTCTCTTGGGCTTCGATCCTCGATCCCACTTCGTTCCTTCGAATGTGAGCATGTCTACTCGTGGCAAATTCGCACTCTTGGGGCTTAATAGAATGCTCTCTTGGGGCTTCGATCCTTCTTCCTTCGAATGTGAGCATGTACTCGTGTGGCAAATTCGCACTCTTGGGGCGTACCTAATAGAATGCTCTCTTTGGGCTTCGATCCTCGTTCCGTCGAATCTGAGCATGTACTCGTGGCAAATTCGCACTCTTGGGGCGTTATAGAATGCTCTCTTGGGCTTCGATCCTCGTTCCTTCGAATGTGAGCATGTACTCGTGGCAAATTCGCACTCTTGGGGCGTAATAGAATGCTCTCTTGGGCTTCGATCCTCGTTCCTTCGAATGTGAGCATGTACTCGTGGCCAATTCGCACTCTTGGGGCCTAATAGAATCCTCTCTTGGGGCTTCGATCCTCGTTCCTTCGAATGTGAGCATGTACTCGTTGCGAATTCGCATTCTTGGGGCGTAATAGAATGCTCTCATGGGCTTCGATCCTCGTTCCTTCGAATGTGAGCATGTACTCGTGGCAAATTCGCACTCTTGGGGCGTAATAGAATGCTCTCTTAAGGCTTCGATCCTCGTTCGTTCCTTCGAATGTGAGCATGTACTCGTGGCAAGTAATTCGCACTCTTGGGGCTTAATAGAATGCTCTCTTGGGGGGCTTCGATCCTCGTTCCTTCGAATGTGAGCATGTACTCGTGGCAAATTCGCACTCTTTGGGGCGTAATAAAATGCTCTCTTGGGCTTCGATCCTCGTTCCATCGAATGTGAGCATGTACTCGTGGCAAATTCGCACTCTTGGGGCGTAATAGAAATCTCTCTTGGGCTTCGATTCGATCCTCGTTCCTTCGAATGTGAGCATGTACTCGTGGCAAATTCGCACTCTTGGGGCGTAATAGAATGCTCTCTTGGGCTTCGATCCTCGTTCCTTCGAATGTGAGCATGTACTCGTGGCAAATTCGCACTCTTGGGGCAAAATAGAATGCTCTCTTGGGCTTCGATCCTCGTTCCTTCGAATGTGAGCATGTACTCGTGGCAAATTCGCACTCTTGGGGCCTAATAGAATGCTCTCTTGGGCTTCGATCCTCGTTCCTTCGAATATGAGAGCATGTACTCGTGGCAAATTCGCACTCTTTGGGGCCGTAAATAGAATGCTCTCTCTTGGGCTTCGATCCTCGTTCCTTCGAATGTGAGCATGTACTCGTGGCAAATTCGCACTCTTGGGGCGTAATATAGAATCTCTCTCTTGGGCTTCGATCCTCGTTCCTTCGAATGTGAGCATGTACTCGTGGCAAATTCGCACTCTTGGGGCGTAATAGAATGCTCTCTTGGGCTTCGATCGATCCTCGTTCCTTCGAATGTGAGCATGTACTCGAGGCAAAATTCGCACTCTCGTGGCAAATTCGCACTCTTGGGGCGCGTTAATAGAATGCTCTCTCTTGGGCTTCGGGCTTCGAATCATTCGTTCTTCTTCGAATGTGAGCATGTACTCGTGGCAAATTCGCACTCTTGGGGCGTAATAGAATGCTCTCTTGGGCTTCGATCCTCGTTCCTTCGAATGTGAGCATGTACTCGTGGCAAATTCGCACTCTTGGGGCGTAATAGAATGCTCTCTTGGGCTTCGATCCTCGTTCCTTCGAATGTGAGCATGTACTCGTGGCAAATTCGCACTCTTGGGGCGTAATAGAATGCTCTCTTGGTCTTCGATCCTCGTTCTTTCGAATGTGAGCATGTACTCGTGGCAAATTCGCACTCTTGGGGCCTAATAGAATGCTCTCTTGGGCTTCGATCCACGTTCCTTCGAATGTGAGCATGTACTCGTGGCGAATTCGCACTCTTGGGGCGTAATAGAATCTCTCTGTGGCAAATTCGCATCTTGGGGCGTAATAGAATGCTCATTCGATCCTTACAAACTTATGAAATGACTTTTCCTACTAATCAATCTTCTTCCAAGTCTTCTTCTAAGAGTACAGGTATTGCACTCAAATCTACGAAGGAGGAAGACGACGACTCGGATTCCGATGAAGAAATTTCGCTCGCCGATTTTGAACATCAATTGGAGCGTCTCACAAAGAAATTTCGTCAATTTTCGGAAGAACAAGTCAAACCGATCTACATCCAAATCTTCTTCAAAAGGATCTTCACATTCTAAATCCTCTAAAGAGAAGAAGCTTGGAAAGTCTTCTAAAGAAAATGATGAGTTTGTAGGGGAAATCCGGTGTTACAAATGCCGAGGCTATGGCCATATCGCCACGGATTGTCCCTCTAAGAAATCCTATGATAAGAAGGCCTTACAAGCTAGAACTTGGGATGATTCTACTTCCAATGATTCAAGTTCTAGTGAAGAAGAAACCAATGATGGAATTGCTTTTTCTTCACATGTTTCTCCTTCTCCCTCTACTTTGTGTTTATCATCTATTATTTCTAACCCCTTCGACTCTTTTTCTTTGCATGAAACGTCGAGCGACGATGGCACGAGTGAAGGGGACTCGGATGATGATGACTTAGCCGAGGCGTATAATCAACTACTTATTGAATCGAAGAAGATGGCTAAGCACAACAAGAAATTGAGGAAGCGACTTTTGGAGCTTGAGGATGACAAAAAGACATTGAGTACTTCAAATAAAGCTCTCATGGAGGAAAGGGAACATATGTTGACTAACAATAAGATCCTCCAAGAGAAGCTAGACCAATCGGAGATAACGATCAAATCGCATCAAGAAAAGGTTGGTTTTCTAGAGCAACAATACAAAGGAGTTCACACATCCAACCAAGTTTTGACCAAACAAGTCCATCAACTCAAGTCCGACATATTAAAATTCTCCTCCGGTTCGAAAAAGCTTGATAGTATGCTCGGATTGGGTCAAACGGACAAACTTGGTGTTGGATATGAGAGGACATTTATTGAGAAGGTAAAAAATTCTATTCCCAAAGTCTCAACAAGTGTAAAAGAGAAAGTATGCCATAGATGCGGAAAGAAATGACATATCAAGAAGACATGTCATAAAAAGAAAACTCAAGTGGCATCTTCTAAGCATCTATCGGCATCTTCCATTACTCGACAACCCCCACGGTTTCAAAAGCAACATCAAAAAGGTCGAGTACCCAAGGTCAACCGAAAGTCAAAGCCACAACACTTAAATACTCCAAAGCGAAATGCGGTGGTAAGACTCACGGTTGATCAAAAGTCAAAACAAACCGTGCCCACGTCAACAAACCAAGACAACCAACAATCCGACAAGTTTGGGTTTGGAAAGGTGATATCTTTCCTTCTCTAAAGTCTTAATTTGTTTTGACTTAGTGTAGTGCTTTGATCGGTTTCTATTGCATATCTTTTGTTTATTGCATTACACGTTTTGGTGCTTTCATTGTTACGATTTTTAGATTCTTTGAATGATTAGAACATTAAATAGTGCATTGAATATCAATATGTTCACTTTCATTCACTCTTAATTAATCTCATATTAATTATCGGTTTTACTTTATTTTCATTATTTTTGAAGATAATTTATTATGAGAATTCTTAATACTTATATTCATCAAATTTAGGCAATCATGTGTAATCTCTAGGAGCTTAACCTATCTCGGTTGTGTGTGTTGAATTTGATGAATAGTCATTCTCTTATGGACTAAATTTTATCACATGTTCTTTCAACTAAGAGATTGCATAAGCGAGGGGGAGTTATTATGATATAAAATAAAATGCTCATATGCTTTGAAAGATGTGGAAAGAGTTACATTCTTAAAGGAGTGTGAAAACTACCACCACATGGAGGAAAGAGCTACAACCCCGGTCGTCCGGTTAGTGTGTGCAGCTACCACATGAGAATTAAATTGCATATCCGAAAAAAATATATATAAGTGCAAAAGTATGCAAAAGGAAAAAGTCACAAAATTTTATTTTTCGGAGTTATAAGGTGGTCCACATACATGAAAGATGCTCAAAGAGCCACCCCCTGTGCGATATTTGTTTTATCTCAAATTTGAATGTTTATGCAACAAATTTCTGTCTCTTTGATGCATCCCTTAAGTCATCTTCATAATCCGTTTACATCTTGATAGCTTTTGAGCCTTTAGATTATTTTTGATGACTTGATTTTGAAGTTCATATGAATTAAGAAATCGTGTAATATTTTATCTACATTATGGTGATTGTGTAGTAAAATTCTTAATTCTTATGAAATTAATAGGAATTGAAAGAAGTCAATGTGAATTTATATTTCTCATGCACTAACATTGCTTGAAATTTTATCACAAGTGGTTTCAAAATTGAAAAAGCTTTAAACTTGTATTTTGATTGATTTCTCTCGAACTTCTCTCTATTTTTGGTGTTTTTTCTTTTGGCAATTTTTTTGACAAAAAGGGGGAGAGAGGTAATGATGACTTAGACGCATAAACATAGGGGGAGAGATTGCATGAACAAAGGGGGAGCGTTTTTGATATTTTTTCTACTAACTTTGTTCGTGGAGAATGCAAATTTTTGCAGGTCTTTCAAGACTTCAAGACTCCATGTTTGTCTAAGTCATAGGTTTGTTTTAGGAGTTATAAAATTGTAATCTTGCATTTCATTTGGATCTTTCACGCGAGAAGTTCATTGTTTTGGTGATGGCAATGAATTTCATTTTTTGGAGAGATAAGCATCGTGAGTGTTTTATGTAATTTTGGATTTTGTCACGAAATTGCCAAAGGGGGAGATTGTTACGGATTTTAGATTGGCATATTTCGTGAAGTGAGTCGGAGTCTTGAAGGTTCAAAGAAGAAAAGACAAAGATTGAAGACTCGAAGACTTACCGTTTGAATTCACGATGCTTGGTAAAGTTTAAATAATCTTGATGATGATTTATAAACATTTACAAGTGTTTGGAAGACATTAGAATGGATAAAAAATGTTTTAAAATATAAAAAATGAGTTTTCCAACTTCCGAGGTCCGGACCCTGAGGATGAGGTCCGGAACCCGTACGCCTCCCTGGCTGTCACGCAGGGAGGGTCCGGACCCTGAGGGCGGAGGTCCGGACCCTGAGGGCTGAGGTCCGGACCCCAGGCTGTTTCGCAGACCGGGTCCGGATCCTGGTAGCTGGGGTCCGGACAATGAAACGCCTGGAGAGTGTCAAGGTCCGGACCCCATACCCGCGGTCCGGACCCCGACCCGTTGCGAAGTTTTGGAAAGTTATTTTTCAATCCTACTTTGATTCTAATGTCTCCCAAATATGTAAATAAGATGGTATATTCCTTAAAATATCTTTGCAATCCTAATTTGGTTCCAAACCTTTCTAAAATCAGTTTTTCAATCCTAGTCGAAATCGGTTTGCTTCCAAACCTTTCTAAAAACTGTTTTTTAATCCTAATCTATTTCGGATTGCTTCTAACCTATAAATATGATGTGGGGGTGTCTCTAAAACGTGGTTAAGCATAGATTATCTTTTAGAAACCCTAGAAGCTTGTAGGTAATCGTTTTCCTCATCTTCTACATCAAGCTTCTCTCAAATTGATTCATGGTGCCCTAATGCCCAATATTCTTTTAGAATCAATTTGAGGATTGCTTAGAGATTATTCCTACAGATTTTTCATGATATTCTAAGCAATAAACCATCATCAATTTTGTTGATCTTGCTCCGGACGGAGTGCGCTCGTGGATTCGAGTGGGCATCGTGGATTCGACGTGTTGAAGGCTTCGTGGATTCGAAGTTGGGCGTCTCGTGGATTCGAGGCGTGGCGTTCGTGGATTCGAACATGGGGCGTGGACAACCCGGTGGTGTGCGCGAGATCCGGAGAAGATAAAAGAGAGGTTAAGTCCGTGGAGTCGGTAATCACCTTGTAATCTTTTATTCTTAGTGGATTGTTATCGCGTGTTGGTCCCGTGGGTTTTTCTCCAAAGTGGAGTTTCCCACGTAAATCTCGGTGTGCTGATTTTATTTTCCGAATTACTTTATCGCATTGAGATTTGTGATTTTTGTTGTTACACCTATTCACCCCCCTCTAGGTGATTGATATACTCTAGATAGATCCTAGGGCTACCCCCTTATTTTACATGATCGACCCCACACACAACATGTGATCTCACTATGCTCACTCTCTACATAAGATGCAACAATGCAAGTTGCATAGGAAACAATATGGTCAATCAACCTGTCTCTTTTCTCTTTGACCCAATCGCATTGGCTCACTCGAAGTCAAGCCACAACTCGCTTTACTAGGACCCACGGGGACTATCTGTCACGCCCCGGGGCCCCAGCGGAAGCCCACCCGGGCGCGTGCACAGACCCGCCGTGTACACAAGGTGCCCAAGTGCACACAAGGCGTCAACAACAAGTATACAATCCTAACATGGTAATCAGAGCATAATAACAACTAGATAAAGAAGTAGTAATCCACAAGGAGTTATATACAAGATACAACAACAAGGAAAGTAAACTGATAACTGGTTATAAAAAGTCACTACAATAAAGGTCCAAGTCATAAGGTGATTTCTACAAACATAACCCAAAATACATCCACCTTTCAACACAAATACAAAAGAAAGGTGTCAACCTAAGCGACTAAGTCCCTCGAACGCTAGCTAGTCGCCACGCCCTTGCCTCGGTCCCTAGCCTCTCCCGCGGTGGAAGGCTCTGAAATAAAAACAACAAACCCCAGGGGATGAGAACTATTATTCAATAGTTCCCAGGGGATGGGAACTATCAGTGGGTAAGCCGCCGAGAGGAGCGGAATACACCACTAGGTCAGCTGAGGCAAAAGTAGGATTAGTAAATAAAAGCATAATATTTAAAAAGCGCTACACTACTATGCCTGTAGTGAACTAAATTTTCGTATACCTCTCCGAGCTTATGTCAAGTTGTGTGAAGTATAGTTAAGAAGTGGATTTGATGAGTTCCACGTTGAGTTCCGTGAGCATCGGAACGATTAGAAAAGTATCGGTGAAACTTGGAGAAAGTTGGGAGGAAATGGAAACTTTTGAGAAATGATTGTACCTCGAAATCTAATGGTTTTTATAAGGAAAAATTATAAATCTCCAACTTTGAAAGTGTTTCATATGTGTAAGAGGAGTTTCGGTTGTGTTGGATTCGATTTGGAAAGAAAACGGAATGAAAATCGGAGTATTGTAGTGAAAATGAGAAGAAAATAAAAAGGCTGAAAACACTGTTCATCGTGCCCGGGTCCGGACCCCAGATCTAAGATCCGGACCCTAGCTGCGAAAATGCTGAAATTGCTCATGGGTTTCGGACCTTGATGCAGGGTCCGGACCCTGCGCTGTTTGGGGGTTATAAACAAGGCCCCACAGCTCTCTCCTCTTATTCCCTTCACCCCACACGCATGAGAGAAGGGGGAAACCCTTCTCTCTTCCTCTCTAACACCTCTCTCTCCCTCTCTCGTGCAACCTCTCCACCAAAGAGGAGATTGGAGTTGGAGGAGATGAAGCTTGCTTGGTGGTGAAGCAAGATCTCCAATGGTGGTTCAAGCTTGGAGAGCAAGGTGGCCAAGGTGAGATTTCATGATTTGAGTTAGGGTTTAGATTAAATCATTTGAAAATGATATTTTTGGAAGTCCTAGATGATTCTAAACTAGTTTAATCAAAGGATCACCATGATTTTTGGGTGTTCTTGAGGTTCATGAAACCTAGGGCTTGGATTTGGGGCTTCTGTCCCTAAGAGGTTTTGAACCAAATTGATCTCAAAAATCTCTAATTGAAGGGTAAATCGACGCGTTGGGCAACTTGGATTGGAGTCCCTACGAGCCTACGGCGTTCTATTGAGAAAAATTGCCGTTTTGCCTTCGTTAGGCTTGGGTCGAGGCTTTTCGGCGGAGATAAATCGCGACGCTTGGTTTCCTAGCCCTAGACACCAAAATGAGGTGGGTGGTGCTCTCCGAAATGGTTGGATTTCTCCCTATGTCTAAATTCTACTCTTTGAGCATATTTGTATATATGTATGAAATTCTTATTCCAGAAACTTGCATGCCTCCTATGATATATGAGAATGATTGTGATTGAGAACTCGGTACTTGGATACATGAGGATTGGGTCATTGGACATTGGAAACCATATGAATGTAATGAATTAGAATGTGAACTTAGAAAACACTGTGGAACATTGGTGGCAACTTGACTAGTTGTCTGGACATAGAAAACAAAGTGTGGATATTGGAACAAAGTGAAATACTAGCTGTCATTGTGAGTCTAAACATGAACCTAGTGATAGACATATGGATTGGGTATCCTATTGTGCAAGTAGAAAACATGAACATTGTTTGACATGAGTTTAGTAGACTCTCGAGTATATGTGGGTTTGTTGCCATAGTTGCACAGGATTTGTGATGAGCATGCGAGGGATTGAAATAGATCCTCTGGACCATGCTAGGGATTGGTAAATCCCCGTGTGTTGTTACCCTGGTCAGTAGGGTGTCCTCGGGATGAGAGTACTGGATCGTACTCACATTGTCTGTTTGGCTTGTTGGTGTTCGCGCCACCACAAGCAGTGAGCTCCGGAGTTGTCACACGTGGGTTTAGCGGAATTCTGCCCAGCAGACGACACTAGTTGGGTTAAGCGGAATTCTTCCCACTAGGCGGCCCTAGTATTGTGAGTTTGGCTTGACCTTCGGGTGAGCCGGTAAGATTGGGTCAAAGAGGAAAGAGACAGGTTGATTGACCATATTGTAACCTATGCTACTTGCATTGTTGCATTTTATGTAGAGAGTGACCATAGTGAGATTACATGTTATGTGTGGGGTCGATCATGATATTCTTGTGAGTTGGGTTGGTCTTGTGAGAAGCCCTGATTGGGTCATGAATGAATTGGGTCAAGAGTGTGTGAGGGACACTGTTGAACATATATAATCATGACATTGTAAGGCATAGTAGTAGTCATTGTTGCATGTTGTATGTTAGTAGTGGTAGACTACATATTCAGTTGCTTATATATCGCATTGCTATCTCCTTTCGTATTACTATGCCTTATTGGACCTAAAGGAAAAGTCGGCGAGGTCGACGGCCGAACCCACTGGAAACTTCTTTTAGTTCTCACCCCCTGTTGTTGCAGAGCCACCATTAGCGGAGCAGCACTGGACCGAGGCGTGGGCGTTGCGCTCTAGATAGCAGGGTCACCAAGTGTAGGTCACCCGTGTACAAGAGAAGAATGTAAAGGTTTATTGGAAATAGGAATGTAATTGTATTTTGAGGAAATGGCATGTATTATGTATTAAAGTTGAAAAGTGTATGTAAATGTGTATGCTCCAATGTTGTAATAGTTAGTTTACATTCTCGCTCTTGTGATATGCCCTCGTGCAATTCATGTATGTTGATTGTTTATCCTGAACAAAACTCTATGTACATGATGTGTTGAGCCTTGAACAGACAGGGGAGGCTCTATCCGTTCGGCGATCTGTGCACGCGCCCGGACCGACCAAAGTGGCGGTCGCGGGGCGTGACAGATAAAGTAGTATCAGAGCGTAGAATGAGTCTAGGAGGACCTGGGAGACCTTAGACTTGGAAAGCCTTAAGGACTAGGGATCGTGAATGGACGTAACTTGTGGCGAAAGTCGAATAAGTGGGTCAAAGTGTGTCTCCAATAGTTTTTGGAGGCGGATTGAAGGTGTTGCAACTACTCTATTTAGATGATCATGTTGGCTGCAGACAACATGATGTCGAAAGTGGAGTAGGGGTAACCTATGACTTTCGTTGATTGGGTCGACGGTTGCGCGACGGAATTGGTTCGAGCGTTGGGGTCTCTTAGGCATGCGTGTTATCCCTTGAGTGACCATGGCGAGTCACGTGGTAGTAGGGATGTTGTGGAGGACTGGATAGCCCTCCGATGTTGCGAGCTAAGTGTCGCTAAGGGCGTGGCCTCTCGTTGTGGCCGAGATGCGTGGTCTTGAGGAGCCAATACGTGCCCTGACTTAGTCTCAGGATTGGAAGCTGTGGAGATCTGATAATTCTCGTCTTGGAGGATATGGACGCGTTTGCCCCAGCTAAGATGGGTGATGGATGCAATGTGCGACCTTGAGTGATGGATGTGGTGGACGATCCTTGATGAGGGGTGCAAAGGCACGACCCATGGGGAAACGACGTAGATAGAACCAAACTGTGATCAGATGACGAGAATGAAGTAGCCAAGTGGCGACTACTGAAAATGGAACTGAGTGGATAAGGTCGGTAAGTGGAGTATTTGAGGTGTGTTGGCCTCGTTCTTCAACGGCAGAGAACAAGATGTGGCTCGTAGGAGCATGTCAGTTCAGGTTGGTGAGCAAGCATAGCGTGATTGCACACTATGTTGATTGTGTTGGCGATTAAATCCTCTATGAGATTGTAAGTTTAGTGGGCTTACAGGGTGATTAGCCCAGTTGTTGTGCCAATGAGATGTATTTATGGCACCCTTAAATTGGGTTATGTTGAAGAGTGACGGTGATCGAAAAATGAATTAAGCAGCATGCTATTGATGATGTGTAAGGCACTATTGGATTGATTTGTTCGTATTGACCGAATCTTAAATCGATTTTGAGGAAGATCCAAGAAGAGGAGAGGGAATGCTTTTAAGGTGGTTTGATCTTCCCTTGTCCTTAGTTTTCATGGATGTTAGTATGCATTATGGTTGACGGTTAAACTAAGTATGATTTAGTTGTGTGCCAGGAGGATTTAGGATTTTAACCCTCTTGTGTCCTAAGGTGGAACTTGGTGATGTCAGAGCTCTAGGCTGAACATGAGCTTAGGAGCATTTGGATGTGTGATGGACGTGCGCATTAGCCTTGGAGCCATGGTATTGGGGAAAGATTATAGTGGTTGAGCGAATCCTTCCCTAAGATGATAATCTCAAGTAATTGAAGGAAAGGGAAAGTGAACGAGGGATATGAAACCTTCGTGGGAAGCCCGATGAGAGCATTCTATTACGCCCCAAGAGTGCGAATTTGCCACGAGTACATGTTCACATTCGTAGTTACGAAGATCGAAGCCCCAAGAGAGCATTCTATTACTCCCCAAGAG
This sequence comes from Puya raimondii, assembly GCA_016920855.1. Classification (NCBI taxonomy): domain Eukaryota; kingdom Viridiplantae; phylum Streptophyta; class Magnoliopsida; order Poales; family Bromeliaceae; genus Puya; species Puya raimondii. The sequence continues at coordinate 73,116,522 of JABWPP010000049.1, forward strand.
TGTGAATTTGCCACGAGTACATGTTCACATTCGAAGTTACGAAGATCGAAGCCCAAGAGAGCATTCTATTACACCCCAAGAGTGCGAATTTGCCACGAGTACATATTCACATTCGAAGGAACGAAGATCGAAGCTCAAGAGAGCATTTTATTACGCCCCAAGAGTGCGAATTTGCCACGAGTACATGTTCACATTCGAAGGAACGAAGATCGAACGCCAAGAGAGCATTCTATTACGCCCCAAGAGTGCGAATTTGCCACGAGTACATGCTCACATTCGAAGGAACGAGGATCGAAGCCCAAGAGAGCATTCTATTACTCCCCAAGAGTGCGATGCTCAGATTCGAAGGAACGAGGATCGAAGCCCAAGAGAGCATTCTATTACGCCCCAAGAGTGCGAATTTGCCACGAGTACATGCTCACATTCGAAGGAACGAGGATCGAAGCCCATGAGAGCATTCTATTACGCCCCAAAAATGCGAATTCGCAACGAGTACATGCTCACATTCGAAGGAACGAGGATCGAAGCCCAAGAGAGCATTCTATTACGCCCCCAAGAGTGCGAATTTGCCACGAGTACATGCTCACATTCGAAGGAACGAGGATCGAAGCCCAAGAGAGCATTCTATTACGCCCCAAGAGTGCGAATTTGCCACGAGTACATGCTCACATTCGAAGGAACGAGGATCGAAGCCCAAGAGAGCATTCTATTACGCCCCAAGAGTGCGAATTTGCCACGAGTACATGCTCACATTCGAAGGAATTAGGATCGAAGCCCAAGAGAGCATTCTATTACGCCCCAAGAGTGCGAATTTGCCACGAGTACATGCTCACATTCGAAGAAACGAGGATCGAAGCCCCAAGAGAGCATTCTATTACGCCCCAAGAGTGCGAATTTGCCACGAGTACATGCTCACATTCGAAGGAACGAGGATCGAAGCCCAAGAGAGCATTCTATTACGCCCCAAGAGTGCGAATTTGCCACGAGTACATGCTCACATTCGAAGGAACGAGGATCGAAGCCCAAGAGAGCATTCTAATGCGCCCCAAGAGTGCGAATTTGCCACGAGTACATGCTCACATTCGAAGGAACGAGGATCGAAGCCAAAGAGAGCATTCTATTACGCCCCAAGAGTGCGAATTTGCCACAGAGAGTACATGCTCACATTCGAAGGAACAAGGATCGAACAAAGAGAGCATCGAAGCCCAAGAGAGCGATTTTGCCTACGAGTACATGCCCACATTCAAAGTGCGAGGATCGAAGGCCAAAGAGAGCATTCTATTACGCCCAAGAGTGCGAATTTGCCACGAGTACATCCTCAGATTCGAAGGAACGAGGATCGAAGCCCAAGAGAGCCTTCTATTACGCCCCAAGAGTGCGAATTTGCCACACGAGTACATGCTCACATTCGAAGGAACGAGGATCGAGAAGCCCCAAGAGAGCATTCTATTACGCCCCCAAGAGTGCGAATTTGCCACGAGTACATGCTCCATTCGATAAGGAACGAGGATCGAAGCCCAAGAGAGCATTCTATTACGCCCCAAGAGTGCGAATTTGCCACGAGTACATGCTCACATTCGAAGGAAACGAGGATCGAAGCCCAAGAGAGCATTCTATTACGCCCCAAGAGTGCGAATTAGCCACGAGTACATGCTCAGATTCGAAGGAACGAGGATCGAAGCCCAAGAGAGCATTCTATTACGGCCCAAGAGTGCGAATTTGCCTCGAGTACATGCACACAATCGAAGGAACGAGGATCGAAGCCCAAGAGAGCATTCTATTACGCCCCAAGAGTGCGAATTTGCCACGAGTACATGCTCACATTCGAAGGAACGAGGATCGAAGCCCAAGAGAGCATTCTATTACGCCCCAAGAGTGCGAATTTGCCACGAGTACATGCTCACATTCGAAGGAACGAGGATCGAAGCCCAAAGAGAGCATTCTATTACGCCCCAAGAGTGCGAATTTGCAACGAGTACATGCTCACATTCGAAGGAACGAGGATCTCGAAGCCCAAGAGAGCATTCTATTACGCCCCAAAAGTGCGAATTCGCCACGAGTACATGCTCACATTCGAAGGAACGAGAATCGAAGCCCCAAGAGAGCACTCTATTACGCCCCAAGAGTGCGAATTCGCCTCGAGTACATGCTCACATTCGAAGGAACGAGGATCGAAGCCCAAGAGAGCATTCTATTAGGCCCCAAGAGTGCGAATTCGCCACGAGTACATGCTCACATTCGAAGGAACACGAGGATCGAAGCCCCAAGAGAGCATTCTATTACGCCCCAAGAGTGCGAATTTGCCACGAGTACATGCTCACATTTGAAGGAACGAGGATCGAAGCCCAAAGAGAGCATTCTATTACGCCCCAAGAGTGCGAATTTGCCACGAGTACATGCTCACATTCGAAGGAACGAGGATCGAAGCCCAAAGAGAGCATTCTATTACGCCCCAAGAGTGCGAATTTGCCACGAGTACATGCTCACATTCGAAGGAACGAGGATCGAAGCCCAAGAGAGCATTCTATTACGCCCCAAGAGTGCGAATTTGCCACGAGTAGTACATGCTCACATTCGAAGGAACGAGGATCGAAGCCCAAAGAGAGCATTCTATTACGCCCCAAGAGTGCGAATTTGCCACGAGTACATGCTCACATTCGAAGGAAGGAGGATCGAAGCCCCAAGAGAGCATTCTATTAAGCCCCAAGAGTGCGAATTTGCCACGAGTACATGCTCACATTCGATAGATTCGAAGGAACGAGGATCGAAGCCCCAAAAGAGCATTCTATTACGCCCCAAGAGTGCGAATTTGCCACAAGTACATGCTCACATTCGAAATACGAGGATCGAAAGCCCAAGAGAGCATTCTATTACCGCCCCAAAGAGTGCGAATTTGCCACGAGTACATGCTCACATTCGAAGGAACGAGGATCGAAGCCCCAAGAGAGCATTCTATTACGCCCCAAGAGTGCGAATTTGCCACGAGTACATGCTCACATTCGAAGGAACGAGGATCGAAGCCCAAGAGAGCATTCTATTACGCCCCAAGAGTGCGAATTTGCCACGAGTACATGCTCACATTCGAAGGAACGAGGATCGAAGCCCAAGAGAGCATTCTATTACGCCCCAAGAGTGCGAATTTGCCACGAGTACATGCTCACATTCGAAGGAACGAGGATCGAAGCCCAAAGAGAGCATTCTATTACGCCCCAAGAGTGCGAATTTGCCACGAGTACATGCTCACATTCGAAGGAAAGGAACGAGGATCGAAGCCCAAGAGAGCATTCTATTACGCCCCAAGAGTGCGAATTTGCCACGAGTACATGCTCACATTCGAAGGAACGTGGATCGAACCCCAAGAGAGCATTCTATTACGCCCCCAAGTTTGCGAATTTGCCACGAGTACATGCTCACACATTCGAAGGAACGAGGATCGAAGCCCAAGAGAGCATTCTATTACGCCCCCAAGAGTGCGAATTTGCCACGAGTACATGCTCACATTTCGAAGGAGGAACGAGGATCGAAGCCCAAGAGAGCATTCTATTACGCCCCAAGAGTGCGAATTTGCCACGAGTACATGCTCACATTCGAAGGAACGAGGATCGAAACCCCAAGAGAGCATTCTATTACGCCCCAAGAGTGCGAATTTGCCACGAGTACATGCTCACATTCGAAGGAACGAGGATCGAAGCCCAAGAGAGCATTCTATTACCCCCCAAGAGTGCAAATTTGCCACGAGTACATGCTCACATTCGAAGGAACGAGGATCGAAGCCCCAAAGAGAGCATTCTATTACGCCCCAAGAGTGCGAATTTTGCCACGAGTACATGCTCACATTCGAAGGGAACGAGGATCGAAGCCCAAGAGAGCATTCTATTACGCCCCCAAGAGTGCGAATTTGCCCACGAGTACATGCTCACATTCGAAGGAACGAGGATCGATGATCGAAAGCCCAAGAGAAGCAAGCATTTTATTACGCCCCCAAGAGTGCGAATTTGCCACGAGTACATGCTCACATTCGAAGGAACGAGGATCGAAGCCCAAGAGAGCATTCTATTACGCCCCAAGAGTGCGAATTTGCCACGAGTACATGCTCACATTCGAAGGAACGAGGATCGAAGCCCCCCAAGAGAGCATTCTATTACGCCCCAAGAGTGCGAATTTGCCACGAGTACATGCTCACATTCGAAGGAACGAGGATCGAAAGCCCAATTAAGAGAGCATTCTATTACGCCCCAAGAGTGCGAATTTGCCACGAGTACATGCTCACATTCGAAGGAAGGAGAGATCGAAGCCCCAAGAGAGCATTCTATTCGCCCAAGCCCCAAGAGTGCGAATTTGCCACGAGTACATGCTCAGACATTCGAAGGAAGGAGGAGGATCGAAGCCCAAGAGAGCATTCTATTACGCCCCAAGAGTGCGAATTTGCCACGAGTACATGCTCACATTCGAAGGAACGAGGATCGAAGCCCAAGAGAGCATTCTATTAAATTTACCCCAAGAGTGCGAATTTGCCACGAGTACATGCTCACATTCGAAGGAACGTGGATCGAAGCCCAAGAGAGCATTCTATTTACGCCCTAAGAGTGCGAATTTGCCACGAGTACATGCTCACATTCGAAGGAACGAGGATCGAAGCCCAAGAGAGCATTCTATTACGCCCCAAGAGTGCGAATTTGCCACGAGTACATGCTCACATTCGAAGGAACGAGGATCGAAGCCCGAAGCCCCAAGAGAGCATTCTATTACGCCCCAAGAGTGCGAATTTGCCACGAGTACATGCTCACATTCGAAGGAAGGAACGAGGATCGAAGCCCCCAAGAGAGCATTCTATTTACGCCCTAAGAGTGCGAATTTGCCACGAGAACATGCTCACATTCGAAGGAACGTGGATTGAAGCCCAAGAGAGCATTCTATTACGCCCCAAGAGTGCGAATTTGCCACGACGAGTACATGCTCACATTTGAAGGAACGAGGATCGAAGCCCAAAGAGAGCATTCTATTACGCCCCCAAGAGTGCGAATTTGCCACGAGTACATGCTCACATTCGAAGGAACGAGGATCGAAGCCCAAGAGAGCATTCTATTACGCCCCAAGATTGCGAATTTGCCACGAGTACATGCTACATTCGAATTCGAAGGAACGAGGATCGAAGCCCAAGAGAGCATTCTAATACGCCCCAAGAGTGCGAATTTGCCACGAGTACATGCTCACATTCGAAGGAACGAGGATCGAAGCCCCAAGAGAGCATTCTATTTGGCCCCAAGAGTGCGAATTTGCCACGAGTACATGCTCACATTCGAAGGAACGAGGATCGAAGCCCAAGAGAGCATTCTATTACGCCCCAAGAGTGCGAATTTGCCACGAGTACATGCTCACATTCGAAGGAACGAGGATCGAAGCCCAAGAGAGCATTCTATTACGCCCCAAAAGTGCGAATTTGCCACGAGTACATGCTCACACATTCGAAGGAACGAGGATCGAAGCCCAAGAGAGCATTCTATTACGCCCCAAAGAGTGCGAATTTGCCACGAGTACATGCTCACAATTCGAAGGAACGAGGATCGAGAGCCCAAGAGAGCATTTCTATTACGCCCCAAGAGTGCGAATTTTGCCACGAGTACATGCTCACATTCGAAGGAACGAGGATCGAAGCCCAAGAGAGCATTCTATTACGCCCCCAAGAGTGCGAATTTGCCACGAGTACATGTACATGCTCACATTCGAAGGAACGAGGATCGAAGCCCAAGAGAGAGCATTCTATTACGCCCCAAGAGTGCGAATTTGCCACGAGTACATGCTCACATTCGAAGGAACGAGGATCGAAGCCCAGAGAGAGCATTCTATTACGCCCCAAGAGTGCAATTTGCCACGAGTACATGCTCACATTCGAAGGAACGAGGATCGAAGCCCCAAGAGAGCATTCTATTACGCCCCAAGAGTGCGAATTTGCCACGAGTACATGCTCACATTAGAAGGAACGAGGATCGAAGCCCAAGAGAGCATTCTATTACGCCCCAAGAGTGCGAATTTGCCACGAGTACATGCTCACATTCGAAGGAACGAGGATCGAAGCCCAAGAGAGCATTCTATTACGCCCCAAGAGTGCGAATTTGCCACGAGTGCATGCTCTCATTCGAAGGAATGAGCATCGAAGCCCAAGAGAGGAGGATCGAAGCCCCAAGAGAGCATTCTATTAAGCCCCAAGTGTGCGAATTTGCCACGAGTACATGCTCACATTCGAAGGAACGAGGATCGAAGCCCAAGAGAGCATTCTATTACGCCCGAAGAGTGCGAATTTGCCACGAGTACATGCTCACATTCGAAGGAACGAGGATCGAAGCCCCAAGAGAGCATTCTATTACGCCCCAAGAGTGCGAATTTGCCACGAGTACATGCTCACATTCGAAGGAACGAGGAGATCGAAGCCCAAGAGAGCATTCTATTACGCCCCAAGAGTGCGAATTTGCCACGAGTACATGCTCACATTCGAAGGAACGAGGATCGAAGCCCCAAGAGAGCATTCTATTAAGCCCCAAGAGTGCGAATTTGCCACGAGTACATGCTCACATTCGAAGGAAGGAGGATCGAAGCCCCAAGAGAGCATTCTATTAAGCCCCAAGAGTACGAATTTGCCACGAGAGTACATACTCACATTCGAAGGAACGAGGATCGAAGCCCAAGAGAGCATTCTATTACGCCCCAAGAGTGCGAATTTGCCACGAGTACATGCTCACATTCGAAGGAACGAGGATCGAAGCCCAAGAGAGCATTCTATTACGCCCCAAGAGTGCGAATTTACCACGAGTACATGCTCACATTCGAAGGAACGAGGATCGAAGCCCCAAGAGAGCATTCTATTACGCCACAAGAGTGCGAATTTGCCACGAGTACATGCCCACATTTGAAGGAACGAGGATCAAAGCCCAAAGAGAGCATTCTATTACGCCCCAAGAGTGCGAATTTGCCACGAGTACATGCTCACATTCGAAGGAACGAGGATCGAAGCCCAAGAGAGCATTCTATTACGCCCCAAGAGTGCGAATTTGCCACGAGTACATGCTCACATTCGAAGGAACGAGGATCGAAGCCCAAGAGAGCATTCTATTACGCCCCAAGAGTGCGAATTTGCAACGAGTACATGCTCACATTCGAAGGAACGAGGATCGAAGCCCAAGAGAGCATTCTATTACGCCCCAAGAGTGCGAATTTGCCACGAGTACATGCTCACATTCGAAGGAACGAGGATCGAAGCCCAAGAGAGCATTCTATTACGCCCCAAGAGTGCGAATTTGCCACGAGTACATGCTCACATTCGAAAAGGAGGATCGAAGCCCCCAAGAGAGCATTCTATTACGCCCCAAGAGTGCGAATTTGCCACGAGTACATTCTCACATTCGAAGGAACGAGGATCGAAGCCCAAGAGAGCATTCTATTACGCCCCAAGAGTGCGAATTTACCACGAGTACATGCTCACATTCGAAGGAACTAGGATCGAAGCCCCAAGAGAGCATTCTATTAAGCCCCAAGAGTGCGAATTTGCCACGAGTACATGCTCACATTCGACGGAATGAGGATCGAAGCCCCCAAAGAGCATTCTATTACGCCCCAAGAGTGCGAATTTGCCACGAGTACATGCTCACATTCGAAGGAACGAGGATCGAAGCCCAAGAGAGCATTCTATTACGCCCCAAGAGTGCGAATTTGCCACGAGTACATGCTCACATTCGAAGGAACCATTCGAAGGAACGAGGATCGAAGCCGAAGAGTGCATTCTATTACGCCCCAAGAGTGCGAATTTGCCACGAGTACATGCTCACATTCGAAAGAACGAGGATCGAAGCCCCAAGAGAGCATTTCTATTACGCCCCAAGAGTGCGAATTTGCCACGAGTACATGCTCACATTCGAAGGAACGAGGATCGAAACCCCAAGAGAGCATTCTATTACGCCCCAAGAGTGCGAATTTGCCACGAGTACATGCTCACATTCAAAGAGAAGGAGGATCGAAGCCCAAGAGAGCATTCTATTACGCCCCAAGAGTGCGAATTTGCCACGAGTACATGCTCACATTCGAAGGAACGAGGATCGAAGCCCAAGAGAGCATTCTATTACGCCCAAAGAGTGCGAATTTGCCACGAGTACATGCTCACATTCGAAGGAACGAGGATCGAAGCCCCAAGAGAGCATTCTATTACGCCCCAAGAGTGCGAATTTGCCACGAGTACATGCTCACATTCGAAGGAACGAGGATCGAAGCCCAAGAGAGCATTCTATTACGCCCCAAGAGTGCGAATTTGCCACGAGTACATGCTCACATTCGAAGGAATGAGGATCGAAGCCCCAAGAGAGCATTCTATTAGGCCCCAAGAGTGCGAATTTGCCACGAGTACATGCTCCCATTCGAAGGAAGGAGGATCGAAGCCCAAGAGAGCATTCTATTACGCCCCAAGAGTGCGAATTTGCCACGAGTACATGCTCACATTCGAAGGAACGAGGATCGAAGCCCAAGAGAGCATTCTATTACGCCCCAAGAGTGCGAATTTGCCACGAGTACATGCTCACATTCGAAGGAACGAGGATCGAAGCCCAAAGAGAGCATTCTATTACGCCCCAAGAGTGCGAATTTGCCACGAGTACATGCTCACATTCGAAGGAACGGGGATCGAAGCCCCAAGAGAGCATTCTATTAAGCCCCAAGAGTGCGAATTTGCCACGAGTACATGCTCACATTCGAAGGAACGAGGATCGAAGCCCAAGAGAGCATTCTATTACGCCCCAAGAGTGCGAATTTGCCACGAGTACATGCTCACATTCGAAGGAACGAGGATCGAAGCCCCAAGAGAGCATTCTATTACGCCCCAAGAGTGCGAATTTGCCACGAGTACATGCTCACATTCGAAGGAAGGAGGATCGAGGATCGAAGCCCAAAGAGAGCATTCTATTACGCCCCAAGAGTGCGAATTTGCCACGAGTACATGCTCACATTCGAAGGAACGAGGATCGAAGCCCAAGAGAGCATTCTATTACGCGCCCCAAGAGTGCGAATTTGCCACGAGTACATGCTCACATTCGAAGGAACGAGGATCGAAGCCCAAGAGAGCATTCTATTACGCCCCAAGAGTGCGAATTTGCCACGAGTACATGCTCACATTCGAAGGAACGAGGATCGAAGCCCAAGAGAGCATTCTATTACGCCCCAAGAGTGCGAATTTGCCACGAGTACATGCTCACATTCGAAGGAACGAGGAGGATCGAAGCCCAAGAGAGCATTCTATTACGCCCCAAGAGTGCGAATTTGCCACGAGTACATGCTCACATTCGAAGGAACGAGGATCGAAGCCCAAGAGAGCATTCTATTACGCCCCAAGAGTGCGAATTTGCCACGAGTACATGCTCACATTCGAAGGAACGAGGATCGAAGCCCCAAGAGAGCATTCTATTACGCCCCAAGAGTGCGAATTTGCCACGAGTACATGCTCACATTCGAAGGAACGAGGATCGAAGCCCCAAGAGAGCATTCTATTACGCCACAAGAGTGCGAATTTGCCACGAGTACATGCTCACATTCGAAGGAAGGAGGATCGAAGCCCCAAGAGAGCATTCTATTAAGCCCCAAGAGTGCGAATTTGCCACGAGTACATGCTCACATTCGAAGGAACGAGGATCGAAGCCCAAGAGAGCATTCTATTACGCCCCAAGAGTGCGAATTTTGCCACGAGTACATGCTCACATTCGAAGGAACGAGGATCGAAGCCCAAGAGAGCATTCTATTACGCCCCAAGAGTGCGAATTTGCCACGAGTACATGCTCACATTCGAAGGAACGAGGATCGAAGCCCAAGAGAGCATTCTATTACGCCCCAAGAGTGCGAATTTGCCACGAGTACATGCTCACATTCGAAGGAACGAGGATCGAAGCCCAAGAGAGCATTCTATTACGCCCCAAGAGTGCGAATTTGCCACGAGTACATGCTCACATTCGAAGGAACGAGGATCGAAGCCCAAGAGAGCATTCTATTACGCCCCAGAAGAGTGCGAATTTGCCACGAGTACATGCTCACATTCGAAGGAACGAGGATCGAAGCCCAAGAGAGCATTCTATTACGCCCCAAGAGTGCGAATTTGCCACGAGTACATGCTCACATTCGAAGGTACGAGGATCGAAGCCCCAAGAGAGCATTCTATTACGCCCCAAGAGTGCGAATTTGCCACGAGTACATGCTCACATTCGAAGGAAACGAGGATCGAAGCCCAAGAGAGCATTCTATTACGCCCCAAGAGTGCGAATTTGCCACGAGTACATGCTCACATTCGAAGGAACGAGGATCGAAGACCAAGAGAGAGCATTCTATTAAGCCCCAAGAGTGCGAATTTGCCACGAGTACATGCTCACATTCGAAGGAACGAGGATCGAAGCCCAAGAGAGCCATTCATTCTATTACGCCCCAAGAGTGCGAATTTTCGCCACGAGTACATGCTCAACATTCGAAGGAAACGAGGATCGAAGCCCCAAGAGAGCATCTCTATTAAGTCCCCAAGAGTGCGAATTTGCCACGAGTACATGCTCACATTCGAAGGAATGAGGATCGAAGCCCCAAGAGAGCATTCTATTTACGCCCCAAGATGGCGAATTTTGCCACGAGTACATGCTCAGACAAGCATTCCGAGAGCGAGGATCGAACCCAAGAGAGCATTCTATTACGCCCCAAGAGTGCGAATTTTGCCACGAGTACCATGCTCACGATTCGAAGGAAAGGATCGAAGCCCAACGAGAGATTCGATTAATTGCCCCAAGAGTGCGCATTTGCTACGAGTACATGCTCCTTCGATGTGGTGAGGAACGTGGATCCGAAGCCCAAGAAGCATTCGTATTACGTTACCCAAGAGTGCGAATTTGCCACGAGTACAGACATTCGAGGAACGACGAGATCGAAGCCCAAGAAGCATTCTATTACGCCCCAAGAGTGCGAATTTGCCACGAGTACATGCTCACAATTCGAAGGAACGAGGGGATCGAAGATCCCCAAGAGAGCATTCTATTTACGCCCCAAGAGTGCGAATTTGCCCACGAGTACATGCTCACATTCGAAGGAACGAGGATCGAAGCCCAAGAGAGCATTCTATTACGACGCCCCAAGAGTGGGCGAATTTTGCCACGAGTACATGCTCACCATTCGAAGGAACGAGGATCGAAGCCCCAAGAGAGCATTCTATTACGCCCCAAGAGTGCGAATTTGCCACGAGTACATGCTCACATGTCGAAGGAACAAGGATCGAAGCCCAAGAGAGCATTCCTATTACGCCCCAAGATGCGAATTTGCCACGAGTACATGCTCACATTCGAAGCAGAACGTGGATCGCAAGCCCCAAGAGAGCATTCTATTACGCCCCCAAGAGTGTCGAATTTGCCACGAGTACATGTCTCGCATTCGTAAAGGAACGAGGATCGAAGCCCCAAAGAGAGCATTCTATTACGCCCCAAGAGTGCGAATTTGCCACGAGTCATGTCTCAGCATTCGAAAAGGAATGAGGATCGATCAAAAAGCCCCAAGAGAGCATTCTATTCAGGCCCCAAGAGTGCGAATTTGCACTACGAGTAATGCTCCCAATTCGAAGGAACGGGGAACTGAAGTGCCCAAGAGAGCAGCATTCTATTACGCCCCAAGAGTGCGAAATTTGCCACGAGTACATGCTCACATTCGAAGAACAGGGATCGAAAGCCCAATAGTCGGAGCATTCTATTAGGCCTCAAAGAGTGCGAATTTGCCACGAGTTACAATGCTCACATTCGAAGGAACGAGGATCGAAGCCCAAGAGAGCATTCTATTACGCCCCAAGAGTGCGAATTTTGCCACGAGTACATGCTCACATTCGAAGGAACGAAAGGATCGAAAGCCCAAGAGACGCATTCTATTTAACGCCCCAAGAGTGCGAATTTGCCACGAGTACATGCGCACATTCGAAGGAACGTGGATCGAAGCCCAAGAGAGTTCATTCTATTACGCCCCCAAGAGTGCGAATTTGCGCGCCACGAGTACATGCTCACATTCGAAGGAACGGAGGATCGAAGCCCAAGAGAGCATTCTATTACGCCCCAAGAGTGCGAACACGAGTACAAAATGCTCACATTCGAAGGAACCGAGGATACGAAACCCCAAGAGGAAGCATACTCTATTAGGCCCCCAAGAGTGCGAATTTGCCACGAGTACATGCCACATGCTCGACAGGAACGAGGATCGAAGCCCAAGAGAGCATTCTATTTACGCCCCCAACTCTAGTGCGAATTTGCCCACGAGTCAGACATGCTCACATTCGAAGGAACGAGGATCGAAGCCCCAAGAGAGCATTCTATTACGCCCCAAGAGTGCGAATTTGCCACGAGTACATGCTCCATTCGAAGGAAACGAGGATCGATAGCCCAAGAGAGCATTCTATTACGCCCAAGAGTGCGAAATTTGCCACGAGTACATACTCACATTCGAAGGAACGAGGATCGAAGCCCAAGAGAGCATTCTATTACAGGCCCCAAGAGTGCGAATTTGCCACGAGTACATGCCACATTCGAAGGAAACGAGGATCGAAGGGCCCAAGAGAGCATTCTATTAGGCCCCAAGAGTGCGAATTTGCCACGAGTCAATGCTCGCATTCGAAGGGAACGTAGGATCGAAGCCCAAGAGAGCATTCTATTACGCCCCCCAAGAGTGCGAATTTTGCCACGAGTAAACATGCCACATTCGAAGGAACGAGGATCGTAATGCCCCCTCAAAGAGCATTCTATTACGCCCCAAGAGTGGCGAATTTGCCACGAGTACATGCTCACGCCATTCGAAAGGAAACGTAGGATCGAAGCCCCAAGATAGCATTCTATTACGCCCCAAGAGTGCGAATTAGCCACAGGTACATGCCTCACGCATTCGAAGGAACGAGGATCGAAGCCCCCAAGACCTAGCATTCTATTACGCCCCAAGAGACTGCGAATTTTGCCACGAGTACATGCTCACATTCGAAGGAACGGGGTGGAGGATCGAAAGCCCAAGAGAGCATTCTATTACGCCCCAAGAGTGCCGAATTTGGACCCCACAAAGTAACATGCCTCGCATACGAAGGAACAGGATCGAAGAGCCAAGAGTGCATTCGGATTACGCCCCAAGAGTGCGAATTTGCCCGAGTACATGCTAAGGCTACCCACGAAACACGAGGATCGAAGCCCAAGAGAGCATTGCTATTATCGCCCCAAGAGTGCGAATTTGCCATGGAGATACAATGCTCAGACATTCCGAAGGAAACGAGGAGAGACCCAAGAGAGCATTCTTCTATTACGCACCAAGAGATGCGAATTTGTCACAGTACAATGCTCAACAAATTTCAAGAACCGAGGATCGAAGCCCAAGAGAGCATTCTATTAGGCCCCAAGAGTGCGAATTTGCCACGATGTACATGCTCACATATCGAAGGAACAAGGATCGAAGCCCAAGAGAGCATTCTATTACGCCCCAAGAGTGCGAATTTGCCCACGAGTACATGCTCGCATTCGAAGGAACGAGGATCGAAGCCCAAGAGAAGCATTCTAATACGCCCCAAGTGCGAATTTGCCACGAGTACAAATGCTCACGCATTCGAAGGAACAAGAAGGAAGTGAAGCCCAAGAGAGCATTTAATTTTACGCCCCAAGAGTGCGAATTTGCTACGAGTTACGCTCACAATTCGAAGGAACGAGGATTGAAGCTCCCCCAAGAGAGCATTCTATTAACGCCCCAAGAGTGCGAAATTTTGCCACGAGTACCATGCTCTCACATTCGAAGGAACGAGGATCGAAGCCCAAGAGCAGCATTCTATTACGCCCCAAGAGTGCGCAATTTGAACCACGAGATCACATGCTCGCCAATTCCCGAACGGGAACCCCACGGGGATCGAAGCCCAAGAGAGCATTCTATTACGCCCCAAGGTGCGAATTTTGCCACGAGTTACAGGCTCCGCATTCGAACCGGTTGAAAACGAGGATCGAAGCCCAAGAGAGCATTCTATTACGCCCCAAGAGTGCGAATTTGCCACGAGTACATGCTACAATGCTCACATTCGAAAAGGAACGAGGATCGAAGTCCCCAAAGAGAGCATTTCTATTACGCCCCAAGAGTGCGAATTTGCCACGAGTTTACATGCTCACATTCGAAGGAACGAGGATCGAACGCCCAAGAGATACACATTCTATTAGGCCCCCAAGAGTGCGAATTTTGCCCACGAGTACATGCTCGCAACACTGATATACAGACGTGGATCGAACAGCCCAAGAGAGCATTCTATTACGCCCCCCAAAAGAGTGGCGAATTTGCCAGGAGTACAATGCTCCCATTCGAAGGTAACGAGGATCGAAGCCCCAAGAGAGCATTCTATTAGGCCCCAAGAGTGCGCGGGAATTTGCCACGAGTACATGCTCCCATTCGAAGGAAACGAGGATTTCGAAGCCCCAAGAGAGCATTCTATTAACGCCCCAAGAGTGGCCCCACAGTACATGCATCTAGCATTCGGGAAGGCAACGAGGATCGAAGCCCCAAGAGAGCATCTATTACGCCCCAAGAAGTGCGAATCTTGCCACGAGATACACATGCTCACATCCATCGAAGGAACGAGGATAGAAGCCCCAAGAGAGCATTCTATTAGGCCCCAAGAGTGCGAATTTGCCACGAGTACATGCTACATATCGAGAAGGAACGAGGATTCGAAGCCCAAAGAGAGCATTCTTCATTGCCCTCAAGAGTGCGAATTCTTTTGCCACGAGTACATGGCGCTCCCATTCGAAGGAACGAGGATCGAAGAACCCCCAAGAGAGCATTCTATTAGGCCCACAAAGAGTGCGAATTTGCCACAGAGTACATGCTCACATTCGAACACGAATGGCGATCGAAGGCCCAAGAGAGCAATCTCACTTAGCGAAGACGGCGACACAGGATCCGAAATGGTCCGCCCCAAGAGAGCATTCTATTACGTGGCCCCATCGAAGCCCAGAGAGCATTCTATTACGCCCCTAACGAGGTGGCGAATTTACCACGATAAAACCAGCTACACATATACGAAGGAACCCCACGGCAGGACTCGAAAACAGTCCCAAGATCAGAGTAATTCTATTACAGTGCCCCAAGAGTGCCGAATTTTGCCACGAGTGATTGCAACATGCTCGCCATTCGAAGGAACGCCAATGGATCGCACCAGCCAAAAGAGAGCGATATCTCTATGATCACAACTGCCCCAAGACGTGCGAATTTGAACGAGTACAAGCTCCCATACGAAGGATCCAGTGACTCGAAGAACCCCACTCCAATTAACGCCCCAAGAGTGCGAACTTGCCACGATTACATTGACAATTCGCAGCTCGAAGCCCAAAGTTAAGAGCATTCTGATTCCACCCTCAAGAGCAGCGAATTTTGCCATTAGTACATGCTCACATACGAAGTCCTCACGAGGATCGAAGCCCAAGCGAGCCACTTCTAGTTAAGCAACCACCAAATGACGTGTCGCAATTGCCACGATTAACATGCTTCCACATTCGAAGTGAACAAGGATCGAAGCCCAAGAGAGTCGTAAATATTGTACTCCCCAAAGAGTGGCGAATTTGCCCACGAGTACATGCTCACATTCGAAGGAACGGAGGATCGAAGCCCAATAGCGTATTCTACTATTATGCCCCAAGTCAGTGCGAATTTGGCCACGAGTGATACATGCTCTGCCATTCGACTAGAACAGAGGGATCCGAGAGTCCCAACGAAGTAAGCATTCTATTAGAATGGCCCCAAGAGTGCGAAAATTAATCGCACGAGTGACATGCTCACCCAGATTCGAAGGAACGAGGATCCGAAGTCCCAAGATCAGAGCATTCTAATTACGCCCCAAGAGTGCGAATTTTGCACCACGAGTACAATGCTCTGCATTCGAAGGAACGAGGATCGAAGCCCAAAGAGATCGCATTCTATTAACGCCCAGAAGAGTGCGAAGCATTTTGCCATGAGTAACATGCTCATCATTCGAAGGACTGAGGATCTAGCCCAATCGAGCATTCTATTAAGAGCCCAAGTTATGCGAATTTGCCACGAGTACATGCGCAACATTCGAAGGAAACAATGGATCGAAGCCCAGAGAGCATATCTATGTACGCCCCAAGCGTGCGAATTGCCAGCGAGTACATGCTCACCATTCGAAGGGAACGGGGATCGGAAGCCCAAGAGAGCATTCTAATTACGCCCCCAGTTCGCACGATTATTGGCCACGAGTACTTGGTCCCATTCGAAGGAACGTGGATCGAAGCCGAAGAGTGCATTCTATTACGCCCTAAGAGTGCGAATTTATGCCATGCGAGAACATGCTGTCCCCATTCTAAGGAACTTGGATTGAAGACCCAAGAGTGGCAATTCTAAATAACGCACCTAGAGAGCGAATTTTTGCCACGATTAATATGCTCCCATGTCGAAGGAATGATGATCGAATCCCCAAGAGAGCATTCTATTAACGTCCCCCAGAGTGCGAATTTGCCACGAGTGCAATGCTCAAAATCGAAGGAATGAGCATCGAAGCCCAAGAGAGCATTCTATTAAGCCCCAAGAGTGAGAATATGTCACGAGAAGCATGCACCCATTCGAAGGGAACGCGGGGATCAAAGCCCAAGAGAATATTCTATATACGCCTCCAAGAGTGCGAATAGCCAAGAGTACAATGGTCCCATTCGAAGTAACGAGGGAAACAAAAATTTCGAAGCCCAAGAGAGCATTGTCTATTAACGCCCCAAGAGTGGTGAATTTGCCCACGATTACATGCTCACAATCGAAGGGAACGAAGGATCGAAGCCCAAGAGAGCATTTCTAATACGCCGCCAAGAGAGGCGCATTGTATGTCACGAGTACCATGCTCACCCATTCGAAGGAAGGAGGATCGAAGGCCCCATGAGAGCATTCTATTACGCCCCCGAGAGTGCGGTATTTGCCACGAGAACATGCTCCCCTTCGAAGGAAGGAGGATTCGACAGCCCAAGAGAGCAATACTATTACGCACCAAGAAGTGCGAATTTTGCCACGATTACATGCTCACATTCGAAGGAAGGAGGATCGAACGCCCAAGAGAGCATTCTATTACGCCCCCAAGAGTGCGAATTTGTCACGAGTACAGTGCTCCCCTTGGCAGGAACGAGGAACGAAGCCCAAAAGAGAGCATTCCAAATACCCCCAAGAAGTGCTAATTTGCCACGAGTACAATGCCTCACAATTTCGAAGGAACGAGGATCGAAGTCCAAGAGAGCATTCTAATTTACGCCCCAAGAGTGCGAATTTCTTGCCTCAGAGTACAAAGCTCCACTATTCGAAGGAATGAGGATCGACGCCCCAAGAGAGTCATTCTATTATGCCCCAAGAGTGCGAATTTGCCACGCGTCAACATGCTCGCATTCGAAGGAACGAGGATCGAAGCCCAAGAGAGCATTCTATAACGCCCCAAGAGTGCAAATTTCCCCCGAGTACATGCCTCCCATTCGAAGGACCGATAGATCGAAGCCGAAGAGAGTATTCTATTATGCCCCAAGTAGGTGCGAATTTGCCAGACGAGTACATGGTCCCATACGGAAGGAACAAGGATTGAAGCCCGAAGAGTGCATTCTATTTACGCCCCAAGATTGGCGAATTTGCTACGATTACATGCTCACACATTCGAAGGAAATGAGGATCGAAGCCACCAAGAGAGCATTCAATTACGCCCCCCAAGAGTGCGAATTTGGCCACGAGATACATGTGCTCACTTTCGAAGGAACGAGGATCGAAGACCAAGAGAGCATTCTATTACGCCCCAAGAGTGCGAATTTGCCACGAGTACATGCTCACATTCGAAGGAACGAGGATCGAAGCCCAAGAGAGCATTCTATTACGCCCCAAGAGTGCGAATTTGCCACGAGTACATGCTCACATTCGAATGAACGAGGATCGAAGCCCAAGAGAGCATTCTATTACGCCCCAAGAGTGCGAATTTGCCACGAGTACATGCTCACATTCGAAGGAACGAGGATCGAAGCCCAAGAGAGCATTCTATTACGCCCCAAGAGTGCGAATTTGCCACGAGTACATGCTCACATTCGAAGGAACGAGGATCGAAGCCCAAGAGAGCCTTCTATTACGCCCCAAGAGTGCGAATTTGCCACGAGTACATGCTCCCATTCGAAGGAACGAGGATCGAAGCCCAAGAGAGCATTCTATTACGCCCAAGAGTGCGAATTTGCCACGAGTACATGCTCACATTCGAAGGAACGAGGATCGAAGCCCAAGAGAGCATTCTATTACGCCCCAAGAGTGCGAATTCGCCACGAGAACATGCTCACATTTGAAGGAACGAGGATCGAAGACCAAGAGAGCATTCTATTACGACCCAAGAGTGCGAATTTGCCACGAGTACATGCTCACATTCGAAGGAACGAGGATCGAAGCCCAAGAGAGCATTCTATTACGCCCCAAGAGTGCGAATTTGCCACGAGTACATGCTCACATTCGAAGGAACGAGGATCGAAGCCCCAAGAGTGCATTCTATTACGCCCCAAGAGTGCGAATTGTGCCACGAGTACATCTCACATTCGAAGGAACGAGGATCGAAGCCCAAAGAGAGCATTCTACTACGCCCCAAGAGTGCGAATTTTCCCCACGAGTACATGCTTCCACATTCGAAGGAACGAGGATCGAAGCCCAAGAGAGCATTCTATTACGCCCCAAGAGTGCGAATTTGTTTTGGCACGAGTACATGCTCACATTCGAAGGAACGAGGATCGAAGCCCAAAGAGAGCATTCTATTTACGTTACGCCCCAAGAGTGCGAATTTGCCACGAGTACATGCTCGTATTCGAAGGAACGAGGATCGAAGCCCAAGAGAGCATTCTATTACGCCCCAAGAGTGCGAAGTTGCCACGAGTACCTGCTCGCATTCGAAGGAACGAGGACTATTACGCCCCAAGAGTGCGAAGTTGCCACGAGTACATGCTCGCATTCGAAGGAACGATGATCGAAGCCCAAGAGAGCATTCTATTACGCCCCAAGAGTGCGAATTTGCCACGAGTACATGCTCGCATTCGAAGGAACGGGGATCGAAGCCCAAGAGAGCATTCTATTATGCCCCAACTCGAGTGCGAATTTGCCACGAGTACATGCTCACATTCGAAAGAACGAGGATCGAAGCCCAAGAGAGCATTCCTTATTACCCCCAAGAGTGCGAATTTGCCACGAGTACATGCTCACATTCGAAGGAATTATAGGATCGAAAGCCCAAGTGAGCATTCTATTACCCCCCAAGAGTGCGAATTTGCCACGAGTAACATGCTCCCATTTCGAAGAACGAGGATCGTAATAAGCCCAAGAGAGCATTCTATTTCGCCCAAAGTGTGCGAATTTTTGCCACGAGTAACATGCTCACTAGATTCGAAGGAATGCGGATCGAAGCATACAAGAGAGCATTCTATTACGCCCCAAGAGTGCGAATTTGCCACGAGTACATGCTCACATTCGAAGGAACGAGGATCGAAACCCCAAGAGAGCATTCTATGACGCCCCAAGAGTGCGATTTACCCCCGAGTACATGCTCACATTCGAAGGAACGAGGATCGAAGCCCAAGAGAGCATTCTATTACGCCCCAAGAGTGCGAATTTGCCACGAGTACATGCTCCCATTCGAAGGAACGAGGATCGACGCCCAAGAGAGCATTCTATTACGCCCCAAGAATACGAATTTGCCACGAGTACATGCTCCTATTCGAAAGAACGAGGATCGAAGCCGAAGAGTGCATTCTATTACGCCCCAAGAGTGCGAATTTGCCACGAGTACATGCTCACATTCAAAGGAACGAGGATCGAAGCCCAAGAGAGCATTCTAGTGCCCCAAGAGTTTACGATCTTTGCCACGAGTACATGCTCCAGAGGTTCGAAGGAACTGAGTTTCGAAGCTTGAAGAGTGCAATACACTTTTTACGCCCCAACAGTTGCGACATAGTCGCCATGAGAATCTCAGCATTAAATGACCGAGGATCGGAGGAGCAAGAGAGCATTCTACTTACGCATTAGAGGATGGCATATAATTTGCCGGACTAGAAGTACTTTTGTTCCGAACCGGAAAACTGAGCATTGTATACCGGAACACTGTTTGCGTGGCTTTTCACCGGCCGAGTCGGTTTGCCACGGTAATTTCTTTCTTTGTTTCCGGTACTGAGTGGGATATGGCCCAACACACCCCCTCATAGCCCTCATTGTGCTGAGGCTTGGAGAAGGAAAGGTAGGGCTCTTCCTCTCTCTCTCTAGAATTTCTCTCCCAAATCCTTGAGATCTTGGGTTTTGATCTCCTTTCTCTTCTCTCCTTTTTGCTTGTTGCTTGCTAGTGGAGCATTGGGGAAGACTTGGATGTGTTAAGGAGAGCTTGTTTGAGGTTTTATCTCCAACCCTAGCTTCTTTGGACCTAAATTGGAGCTCAAAAGAGGTGAGTAATTGTCACGCCCCGGGCCCTCGTGGGAGCCTACCAGGCACGTGCACAGACCCGCCGTGTACCTCAAACAACACAATGTACACAAGGCGTCTATGCTAACAACCATCAAGAAGGATAAAGAATACATCCTAACAAGGTAATCAGAGCGAGAACATAGTTCTACATATAAAACAAAATCCACATAACTAAAATCTCAAGATATACAAGAATTTATACATCTTATCAACAATAGATCAACCAAACATCTATACACCTTTCATATAAAATACAATGAAAGGACAACATGGTATGCCTACAACAACAACACCGTAGAGGCTCTAGCTAGCTGCTAACCCCTCGCCGCGATCCCAAGCCTCTCCTGCTGCGGAAGGCTCTGAAATAAAAACAACAAACCCCAGGGGGATGAGAACTATTATTCAATAGTTCCCAGTGGGTAAGCCGCCGAGAGTGGCGAATTACACCGCTAGGTCAACTGAGGCAAGATAGTTTAAACTGAAACATAAAGCATAAAAATATTAAATGCTAACAGATAGTTCTACAACTATCATGCCTCCAATGACTAAACCATCTACATGAACATGAACATGCTCTATTGTCATATGCTCGACAATTAATTTCATGGTTTACATGCATGTCAAATTAATGCCATGATCAATTACATATGTCCTAATGTCATAACTCACTATATGTCAAGTTTTACTATTACATGTATGACTTGTCTCCGACTACAAGTATGTAATGTATATCCAATTTTCTACTACATGTATGAACTATATAACTTGTTCCCAACAATATGAATGTTATGTTCACTACATGTAATGCCACAAAGTCACCACCCAATACTATGTTCATACACTACATGTATATGCATCAATTAATTAGGGTGTCAAATGTCACATTCCGGTTAAAATAACCTCTTTCCATATGAAAGTTCACCTTGCATACACCATAACTGTGTAGTCATAAAATAATACAATAGCGGGATGTTCACTTGTGCCGAGCCTAATGGCTCCGTGGTAGTCAACACCTCACGCTTTGGTGAGCCTTACCCACGGCGGTTCCATTTCGGCGCTCTCTCTAACACACGGGCGAAATAACTGTCGCTAGGCCAACTCCGGAGTGCCGGCTTGTAGGGAGCGACCCTCACAAGCATGTGTAAACGAGCATAGTGGCTAACAAGCAACAAATCAACCATAATAATAATATCATAAGTTTAATTTCACGTTATGTCAAAACATGTCATATTATGTTTACAACCTTCAATAGCCAAGATGCTAAATGTCAACAATATCATGTTGTTCTCCAATTGCCCTTTGGTATGTCTCTACCAATATACCCATGTCTCTAACATGTAAATGTCCATCTCTTTGTTTACTAAATTCATAAACCATGTATTGTTCTAATGCCGTAAATCATGCATTCTACAATGCCAAAATCATGCATTCTTCTAATGCCATACATCATGCATTCTACCGATGCCCAAACCATACATTATTCTAATGCCATGTACTATGCATTCTACCAATGCCAACAAGTCCATAAACCATGCCATGCATGAGCTATGCTAACCTCTACTATATAGAGTGTAAAAGTTATCATGCGAGTATTCCATTAACTAAGGACTCATGTTTAACCAATTATAAATATCACATACAACTAGAATCCCTTTCCTCATGTCTTAATCATGGAATCATATCCGCGACCGAAAGGTCGAGCCCAAAAGCCAACGATGCCCGTCAAAGTTGTTCACCTAAAATGAGGTGCAACAACTTATCCTGCATATATCAAATCCTCTCTTTTCTCTATACAAACATACATATATTGCATTTGCCATAATTCCTCTTTTCTCTATACAAGCATACTTTGGTATGCAAGAGAGTTCACTAGTCCACCACTCAAGTGGTGTCTCAAATGATGCTCATCCCTAGCATGCATAATATACTTAGCATTTCCTAATGCGTCATTACACCAATAGTGCCAATACCCTAGCATGCATAATATTCTCATAATGCCATATTACATGAAATATGCATTTTTCATAAACAACTTGCATGTCTCATGCAATCACAATTATCATCATGTCATAATTAACATAATTATGCATCTAATCAATCCTATAACAAGATAGGAGACATAGGGGGAGTTCACCCATTTCGGTGAGGTCAAACCACCGGATACCCGTCGGAACCTCGCAGTACTTCGAAACGAAGTTGTCCCCCGAGCTTCTCATACCCTAAGATAATTTTCCAAGGGGTTAGGGGTATCGAACAAGCAATTTCGAAAACCACCAAAAACAATGAGGTAAAAGGGTGAAAATTACCTTGAGCAAGTAAAACTTGTTCTAGGTCCAAATTGAGGTTAGAGATCATCAAATCCAACCTACAACAACGTTCTACACCCATCAATTCCACCTTAAGGGTTCACAATCACAAAACCCTAAACAAAACCCTAATTCTCATGAAACTAGGTTTACAAGCTAAATCCAAGCAAAAATCACAAATAGAGGTTGTAAGAGAGTTTACTAACCTCAAATCAAGCTTCCAACCAAGCTTAAGCATGCTAGGTTGAAGCTAAGCCCACAAACAAGTTCCTCCCCTCCATCCCGAGCTCCCCACAAGGCCTAGAAGCACTCCTCCATGAAGAAAATGGAGGAAAAAGAGATCAAAACCACTTTTCTAGTGTTTAGGAGCAAGAAATTCTAGAGAGAGAGAGAGGGAAAACCTACCTCCATCCTTCTCCAAGACTCAGCCAACAATGGCTGAGAAAGGGGTGAAGGGGTACTTAATCCCAATGCACAAAATCCAACTAGGCCCCTCACAAAGCCAAAATTGCAAAACTGCACAAAATGCATTCTGCAGCACTGTATACCGGTATGCGCATGTGTATACCGGTATACTGTGCAAAATTTACAAAACCCGAGCCTCGGCCAGCAAGCTGCGCAACCGCATTCCGGTATGCCAATTCCAGTACCGGTACGCAGTGCATTCCGGTATGCCAAAATCAGTACCCGAATGCAGTACAAATTCTGCACTTTATGCAGAATTTGCTCTCCGGAGTCCGTTTTCGCCCTTTTTAAGCCACGAAAACACCTCAAAGCTCACCAAACTCAACCCAAAACTCCAGAATAGCATAAGGCACTATTCTCTCACTAGAACTCCGTAATTTGCTAAAGTTCAGTGTACTACAGTAATTCTCTTGTAAACCCTCTTTTGTGGTTTATTTGAATTATTGTTGATGAAACCTTAAAATGGTAAACCTAGGGTTTATTTTGGGATTTCTTGATTCTAAGCTTTTGGATGGGATTTGATGGGTGTAGAATGTTATGTTAGGTTGGAATTGAAGCCTCCTAACTTCGATTTGGGATTTGGACAAGGATTTCTTGGTTTAAGGTAATTTCCACCCTTTTTCCCTCTTGTATGTGACAATTTTCAAAAGTGTTCGTTCGACACTTGTGACCTCCTAGGAATTTTCTTTAGAGTGCTAGAAATCGAGGGGACAACTCCGCTTCGACGTACTGTGAGGTCTCGAGGGAGTTCCGGTGGTTTTGACCTCACCGAAATGGGTAAAATCCCCATATGTCTTCGGTTTTGTTTAAAAGCTCTAAATTGTGCATTTACATGCTAAATGTAGCATTATGACATTGTTGGAATCATGACATATAGGTGTCGTTCATAAAAGCATTGCACGTGCCTTGTAGGGGTTGATAACATGCATGGTATAATTGTATGATGGTATTAGTAGCATTTCATCTTGTTATATGTAGAAATGCATGTTGAGATAAGTGAGACATCGTGTGGGATACTAGATGTATAGTGGACTATGAGGTTCCATTGTGATGTTTACATTTGGCTCTTAGTAGCATTAGTCATGGTATATGACAAACAATTGAGAATGATAAACTAAGTATGTTGCATATTACTTAGGTGTATAACAAGTGGATATTATGACATAGTGTTGGACTCTTGGTCATTACTTGGCATTCCATGTTTTAGACATGATAAAGGTGACACTTATGCAGTTGATTATGCTTGTTGGCCATTTGTGCTCATTCGCACATGCTTGTGAGGGTCGCTCCCTACAAGCCGGCACTCCGGAGTTAGCCTTGCGACATTGATCGCCCGTGCAGGTTTGGGCGCCGAAGTGGATCGTCGTTGGGGGAGAGTCTCATTCTAGTGAGAGAATGCTGACTACCACAGGACCATTAGGCACGGCACAAGCGGGACAGCATCGTCCGCTATGGATTGGGTATCTATGTTACATGTGGTAGTTGACATGACATGGCATATAGTGAGATTATGACTTTAGACATGTGTAGCTAAAATATTGCATATTTACACATGTACATGAGTAGAAGATTTACATGCATTGTAACATGATCATGAATAGAATATTTACCTGTTCATAATTTTATGTGTAGAGGCATAGTAGAGTAGAACTTTTAAATGTACGCATACTTTTATACTAATCCTACTTTTGCCTCAGTTGACCTAGTGGTGTATCCCGCTCCTCTCGGCGGCATACCCACTAGGAAACTATTGAATAATAGTTCTCATCCCCCTGGGGTTTGTTGTTTTTATTTCAGAGCCTTCCACTGCGGGAGAGGCAAGGGATCGAGGCAAGGACGTCGCGACTAGTTAGCTTCTGAGAAGATAGTCGCATAGGTGGTTACCTTTCTTTTGTGTTGTTGAAAGGTGTATGTACTTTTGAGTTAGTAGTAGAGTTCACCCTATGTAGTGGATGTATTATTGGTGGAACTTGTTGTGTACGTTCCTTTGTGCACCTCTTGTATACTCTACTTTATTGTTCTTCTATCTAGAATGCTTATGCTCTGATAACCATGTTAGGATTGTTATATTTTCCTTTTATTGTATACTTGTTGTTGACGCCTTGTGTGCACTGGGGCGCCTTGTGTACACGGCGGGTCTGTGCACGCGCCCGGGTGTGCTTCCGCTTGGGCCCCGGGGCGTGACACTTTGGGCGTAATAGAACGCTCTTATGGGGTTTCAATCCTCGTTCATTCGAATTTGAACATGTACTCGTGGTAAACTTGCACTCTTAGGACGTAATAGAACGCTCTTATGGGGTTTCAATCCTTATTCGTTCGAATCTGAACATGTACTCAAGGCAAACTCGCACTCTAAGGGCGTATTAGACCGCTCTTCTGGGGTTTCAATCTTCGTTCGTTCGACTCTGAACATGTACTCGTGGCAAACTCGCACTCTTAGACGTAATAGAACGCTCTTATGAGCTTTCAATCCTCGTTCGTTCAAATCTGAACATGTACTCGTGGCAAATCCGCATTCTTAGGGCGCAATAGAACGCTCTTATGGAATTTTAATCTATGCCCGTTCGAATCTAAACATGTACTCGTGGGAAATTCGCACTCTTAGGGCTTAATAGAACGCTCTTATGGGATTTCAATCGTCATTCGTCCGAATCTGAACATGTACTCGTTCCAAACTCGCACTCTTCGAGCGTAATTGAACGCTCTTATGGGGTTTTAATCCTCATTCGTTCAAATATGAACATGTACTCGTGGCAAACTCGCACTCTTCGGGCGTAATAGAATGCTCTTTTGGGGTTTCAATCGTCGTTCGTTCGATTCTGAACATATACTCGTGGCAAACTCGCACTCTAAGGCGTAATAGAACGCTCCTATGGGGTTTCAATCCTCGTTCCTTCGAATCTGAATATGTACTCGTGGTAGACTCGCACTCTTATGGCATAATAGAACACTATTATGGGGTTTCAATCCTCCTTCGTTCGAATCTGAACATGTACTCGTGGCAAACTCGCACTCTCAGGGCGTATTAGTGTCACGCCCCGGGGCCCAAGCGGAAGCACACCGGGGCGTGTGCACAGACCTGCCGTGTACACAAGGCGCCCCAGTGCACACAAGGCGTCTACAACAAGTGTACAATGAAAGGAATAATAACAACCCTAACATGGTTATCAGAGTATAATCATACTAAATAGAAGAACAATAAAGTAGAGTATACAAGAGGTGCACAAAGGAAAGTACACAAATAAAGGTGATACAAAGTTCCACCCATAATACATCCACTACAAGGGTAAACTCTACAACTATAACTCAAAAGTATATACACCTTTCAACAACACAAAAGAAAGGTATCCACCTATGCGACTATCTCCCTCGGACGCTAACTAGTCGCAACGTCCTTGCCTCGATCCCTTGCCTCTCCCATAGTGGAAGGCTCTGAAATAAAACAACAAACCCCAGGGGGATGAGAACTATTATTCAATAGTTCCCAGTGGGTAAGCCGTTGAGAGGAGCGAGATACACCACTAGGTCAACTGAGGCAAAAGTAGGATTAGTATAAAAGTATGCGTACATTTAAAAGTTCTACGCTACTATGCCTCTATACATAAAACTATGAACATGTAAATATTCTATTCATGATCATATTCTATTCATCCTCGTTCGTTCGAATCTGAATATGTACTCATGGCAAACTCGCACTCTCATGGCATAATAGAACACTCTTATGGGGTTTCAATCCTCCTTCATTCGAATCTGAACATGTACTCGTGGCAAACTCGCACTCTAAGGGCGTATTAGACTGCTCTTCTGGGGTTTCAATCTTTGTTCGTTTGAATCTGAACTTGTACTCGTGGCAAATTCGCACCCTTTGGGCGTAATAGAACGCTCTTCTCGGGTTTCAACGCTCTTATGGGGTATCAATCCTCGTTCGTTCGAATCTCAACATGTACTTGTGGTAAATTCGCACTCTTCGGGCATAATAGAACGCTCTTACGGGGTTTCAATCCTCGTTCGTTCGAATCTGAACATGTAATTGTGGCAAACTCAAACTCTTGGGGCATAATAGAACGCTCTCATGGGGATTCAATCCTCGTTCGTTCAAATTTGAACATGTAATTGTGGAAAACTCGAACTCTTAGGGCATAATAGAACGCTCTTACGGGGTTTCAATCCTCGTTCGTTCGAATCTGAACATGTAATTGTGGCAAACTCGAACTCTTGGGGCATAATAGAAGGCTCTCATGGGGATTCAATCCTCGTTCATTCATATCTGCACATATACTCGTGGCAAACTCGCACTCTTCGGGCGTAATAGAACGCTCTCATAGGGTTTAAATTCTCATTCGTTCGAATCTGAACAGGTACTCGTGGCAAACTCGCACTCTTTGAGCGTAAAAGAACGCTCTTATGGGATTTCAATCCTCGTTCGTTCGAATTTGAATATGTACTCGTGGTAAACTCGCACTCTTAGGGCATAATAGAACACTCTAATGCAGTTTCAATCCTCCTTCGTTCGAATCTGAACATGTACTCGTGGCAAACTCGCACTCTAAGGGCGTATTAGACTGCTCTTCTCGGGTTTCAATCCTCGTTCGTTCGAATCTCAACATGTACTCGTGGCAAATTCGCACTCTTAGGGCGCAATAGAACGCTCTTATGGAATTTTAATCTATGCTCGTTCGAATATGAACATGTACTCGTGGCAAACTCGCACTCTTAGGGCATAATAGAATGCTCTTACGGGGTTTCAATCCTCGTTCGTTCGAATCTGGACATGTAATCGTGGCAAACTCGAACTCTTGGGGGGCAAATTCGCACTCTTGGGGCGTAATAGAATCCTCTCTTGGGGCTTCGATCTTCGTTCCTTCGAATGTGAACATGTATTCGTGGCAAATTGGCACTCTTGGGGCCTAATAGAATCCTCTCTTGGGGCTTCGATCTTTGTTCTTCGAATGTGAACATGTACTCGTGGCAAATTCGCACTCTTGGGGCCTAATAGAATCCTCTCTTGGGGCTTCGATCTTCGTTCTTCGAATGTGAACATGTACTCGTGGCAAATTCGCACTCTTGGGGCCTAATAGAATCCTCTCTTGGGGCTTCGATCTTCGTTCTTCGAATGTGAACATGTACTCGTGGCAAATTCGCACTCTTGGGGCCTAATAGAATCCTCTCTTGGGGCTTCGATCTTCGTTCTTCGAATGTGAACATGTACTCGTGGCAAATTCGCACTCTTGGGGCGTAATAGAATCCTCTCTTGGGGCTTCGATCTTCGTTCCTTCGAATGTGAACATGTACTCGTGGCAAATTCGCACTCTTGGGGCTAATAGAATCCTCTCTTGGGGCTTCGATCTTCGTTCTTCGAATGTGAACATGTACTTGTGGCAAATTCGCACTCTTGGGGGCCTAATAGAATCCTCTCTTGGGGTTTCGATCTTCGTTCTTCGAATGTGAGCATGTATTCGTGGCAAATTCGCACTCTTGGGGCGTAATAGAATCCTCTCTTGGGGCTTCGATCTTCGTTCCTTCGAATGTGAACATGTACTCGTGGCAAATTCGCACTCTTGGGGCGTAATAGAATCCTCTCTTGGGGCTTCGATCTTCGTTCCTTCGAATGTGAACATGTACTCGTGGCAAATTCGCACTCTTGGGGCGTAATAGAATCCTCTCTTGGGGCTTCGATCTTCGCTCTTCGAATGTGAACATGTACTCGTGGCAAATTCGCACTCTTGGGGCGTAATAGAATCCTCTCTTGGGGCTTCGATCTTCGTTCTTCGAATGTGAACATGTACTCGTGGCAAATTCGCACTCTTGGGGTGTAATAGAATCCTCTCTTGGGGCTTCGATCTTCGTTCCTTCGAATGTGAACATGTACTCGTGGCAAATTCGCACTCTTGGGGCCTAATAGAATCCTCTCTTGGGGCTTCGATCTTCGTTCTTCGAATGTGAACATGTACTCGTGGCAAATTCGCACTCTTGGGGCCTAATAGAATCCTCTCTTGGGGCTTCGATCTTCGTTCCTTCGAATGTGAACATGTACTCGTGGCAAATTCGCACTCTTGGGGCGTAATAGAATCCTCTCTTGGGGTTTCGATCTTCGTTCTTCGAATGTGAACATGTTCTCGTGGCAAATTCGCACTCTTGGGGCGTAATAGAATCCTCTCTTGGGGCTTCGATCTTCGCTCTTCGAATGTGAACATATACTCGTGGCAAATTCGCACTCTTGGCGCCTAATAGAATCCTCTCTTGGGGCTTCGATCTTCGTTTCTTCGAATGTGAACATGTACTCGTGGCAAATTCGCACTCTTGGGGTGTAATAGAATCCTCTCTTGGGGCTTCGATCTTCGTTCTTCGTATGTTAACATGTACTCGTGGCAAATTCGCACTCTTGGGGCCTAATAGAATCCTCTCTTGGGGCTTCGATCTTCGTTCTTCGAATGTGAACATGTACTCGTGGCAAATTCGCACTCTTAGGGCCTAATCGAATCCTCTCTTGGGGCTTCGATCTTCGTTCCTTCGAATGTGAACATGTACTCGTGGCAAATTCTCACTCTTGGGGCGTAATAGAATTCTCTCTTGGGGCTTCGATCTTCGTTCCTCGAATGTGAACATATACTCATGGCAAATTCGCACTCTTGGGGTGTAATAGAATCCTCTTCCTTCGAATGTGAACATGTACTCGTGGCTAATTCGCACTCTTGGGGCCTAATAGAATCCTCTCTTGGGGCTTCGATCTTCGTTCTTCGAATGTGAACATGTACTCGTGGCAAATTCGCACTCTTGGGGCCTAATAGAATCCTCTCTTGGGGCTTCGATCTTCGTTCTTCGAATGTGAACATGTACTCGTGGCAAATTCGCACTCTTGGGGGCCTAATAGAATCCTCTCTTGGGGCTTCGATCTTAGTTCTTCGAATGTGAACATGTACTCGTGGCAAATTCGCACTCTTGGGGCCTAATAGAATCCTCTCTTGGGGCTTCGATCTTCGTTCTTCGAATGTGAACATGTACTCGTGGCAAATTCGCACTCTTGGGGCTAATAGAATCCTCTCTTGGGGCTTCGATCTTCGTTCTTCGAATGTGAACATGTACTCGTGGCAAATTCGCACTCTTGGGGCCTAATAGAATCCTCTCTTGGGGCTTCGATCTTCGTTCCTTCGAATGTGAACATGTACTCGTGGCAAATTCGCACTCTTGGGGCCTAATAGAATCCTCTCTTGGGGCTTCGATCTTCGTTCTTCGAATGTGAACATGTACTCGTGGCAAATTCGCACTCTTGGCGCCTAATAGAATCCTCTCTTGGGGCTTCGATCTTCGTTTCTTCGAATGTGAACATGTACTCGTGGCAAATTCGCACTCTTGGGGCCTAATAGAATCCTCTCTTGGGGCTTCGATCTTCGTTCTTCGAATGTGAACATGTACTCGTGGCAAATTCGCACTCTTGGGCCGTAATAGAATCCTCTCTTGGGGCTTCGATCTTCGTTCTTCGAATGTGAACATGTACTCGTGGCAAATTCGCACTCTTGGGGCCTAATAGAATCCTCTCTTGGGGCTTCGATCTTCGTTCTTCGAATGTGAACATGTACTCGTGGCAAATTCGCACTCTTGGGGCCTAATAGAATCCTCTCTTGGGGCTTCGATCTTCGTTCCTTCGTGTGTGAACATGTACTCGTGGCAAATTCGCACTCTTGGGGCGTAATAGAATCCTCTCTTGGGGCTTCGATCTTCGTTCTTCGAATGTGAACATGTACTCGTGGCAAATTCGCACTCTTGGGGCGTAATAGAATCCTCTCTTGGGGCTTCGATCTTCGTTCTTCGAATGTGAACATGTACTCGTGGCAAATTCGCACTCTTGGGGTCTAATAGAATCCTCTCTTGGGGCTTCGATCTTCGTTCTTCGAATGTGAACATGTACTTGTGGCAAATTCGCACTCTTGGGGGCCTAATAGAATCCTCTCTTGGGGTTTCGATCTTCGTTCTTCGAATGTTAACATGTACTCGTGGCAAATTCGCACTCTTGGGCCTAATAGAATCCTCTCTTGGGGCTTCGATCTTCGTTCTTCGAATGTGAACATGTACTCGTGGCAAATTCGCACTCTTGGGGCGTAATAGAATCCTCTCTTGGGGCTTCGATCTTCGTTCTTCGAATGTGAACATGTACTCGTGGCAAATTCGCACTCTTGGGGCCTAATAGAATCCTCTCTTGGGGCTTCGATCTTCGTTCCTTCGAATGTGAACATGTACTCGTGGCAAATTCGCACTCTTGGGGCGTAATAGAATCCTCTCTTGGGGCTTCGATCTTCGTTCTTCGAATGTGAACATGTACTCGTGGCAAATTCGCACTCTTGGGGCGTAATAGAATCCTCTCTTGGGGCTTCGATCTTCGTTCCTTCGAATGTGAACATGTACTCGTGGAAAATTCGCACTCTTGGGGCCTAATAGAATCCTCTCTTGGGGCTTCGATCTTCGTTCTTCGAATGTGAACATGTACTCGTGGCAAATTCGCACTCTTGGGGTAATGTAATAGAATCCTCTCTTGGGGCTTCGATCTTCGTTCCTTCTTCGAATGTGAACATGTACTCGTGGCAAATTCGCACTCTTGGGGCCTAATAGAATCCTCTCTTGGGGCTTCGATCTTCGTTCCTTCGAATGTGAACATGTACTCGTGGCAAATTCGCACTCTTGGGGCGTAATAGAATCCTCTCTTGGGGCTTCGATCTTCGTTCTTCGAATGTGAACATGTACTCGTGGCAAATTCGCACTCTTGGGGCGTAATAGAATCCTCTCTTGGGGCTTCGATCTTCGTTCTTCGAATGTGAACATGTACTCGTGGCAAATTCGCACTCTTGGGGCCTAATAGAATCCTCTCTTGGGGCTTCGATCTTCGTTCTTCGAATGTGAACATGTACTCGTGGCAAATTCGCACTCTTGGGGCCTAATAGAATCCTCTCTTGGGGCTTCGATCTTCGTTCCTTCGAATGTGAACATGTACTCGTGGCAAATTCGCACTCTTGGGGCCTAATAGAATCCTCTCTTGGGGCTTCGATCTTCGTTCTTCGAATGTGAACATGTACTCGTGGCAAATTCGCACTCTTGGGGCGTAATAGAATCCTCTCTTGGGGCTTCGATCTTCGTTCTTCGAATGTGAACATGTACTCGTGGCAAATTCGCACTCTTGGGGCCTAATAGAATCCTCTCTTGGGGCTTCGATCTTTTTTCTTCGAATGTGAACATGTACTCGTGGCAAATTCGCACTCTTGGGGCCTAATAGAATCCTCTCTTGGGGCTTCGATCTTCGTTCTTCGAATGTGAACATGTACTCGTGGCAAATTCGCACTCTTGGGGCCTAATAGAATCCTCTCTTGGGGCTTCGATCTTCGTTCTTCGAATGTGAACATGTACTCGTGGCAAATTCGCACTCTTGGGGCCTAATAGAATCCTCTCTTGGGGCTTCGATCTTCGTTCCTTCGAATGTGAACATGTACTCGTGGCAAATTCGCACTCTTGGGGCGTAATAGAATCCTCTCTTGGGGTTTCGATCTTCGTTCTTCGAATGTGAACATGTACTCGTGGCAAATTCGCACTCTTGGGGGTAATAGAATCCTCTCTTGGGGCTTAAAATTACGCACTCTTGGGGCGTAATAGAATGCCTCTCTTGGGCTTCGATCTCGTTTCTTCGAATGTGAACATGTACTCGTGGCAAATTCGCACTCTTGGGGCCTTAATAGAATCCTCTCTTTTGGGGCTTCGATCTTCGGTCCTTCGAATGTGAGCATGTATTCGTGGCAAATTCGCACTCTTGGGGCCTAATAGAATCCTCTCTTGGGGCTTCGATCTTCGTTCCTTCGAATGTGAACATGTACTCGTGGCAAAATTGGCACTCTTGGGGCGTAATAGAATCCTCTCTTGGGCTTCGATCTTCGTTCCTTCGAATGTGAACATGTACTCATGGCAAATTCGCACTCTTGGGGCCTAATAGAATCCTTTCTTGGGGCTTCGATCTTTGTTCCTTCGAATGTGACCATATACTCGTGGCAAATTCGCACTCTTCCTGCGGGGCCTAAATAAAGAATCCTCTCTTGGGGCTTCGATCTTCGTTCCTTCGAATGTGAACATGTACTCGTGTGGCAAATTCGCACTCTTGGGGCCTAATTAGAATCCTCTCTTGGGGCTTCGATCTTCGTTCTTCGAATGTGAACATGTATCCTCGTGGCAAATTCGCACTCTTGGGGCCTAATAGAATCCTCTCTTGGGGCTTCGATCTTCGTTTCTTCGAATGTGAACATATACTCGTGCAAATTCGCACTCTTGGGGCGTAATAGAATCCTCTCTTGGGGCTTCGATCTTCTTTCTTCGAATGTGAACATGTACTCGTGGCTAATTCGCACTCTTGGGGCCTAATAGAATCCTCTCTTGGGGCTTCGCAATCTCGTTTTCGAATGTGAAATGTACTCGTGGCAAATTCGCACTCTTGGGGCTAATAGAATCTCTCTCATGGGGCTTCGCAATCTTCGTTCCTTCGAATGTGAAATGGGTGCATTGTACTCGTGGCAAATTCGCACTCTTGGGGCTAATAGAATCCTCTCTTGGGGCTTCGATCTTCGTTCCTTCGAATGTGAACATGTACTCGTGGCAAATTCGCACTCTTGGGGCTAATAGAATCCTCTCTTGGGGCTTCGATCTTCGTTCTCTCCACCGAATGTGACATGTACTCGTGGCAAATTTCGCACTCTTGGGGCCTAATAGAATCCTCTCTTGGGGCTTTCGATCTTCGTTCTTCGAATGTGAGCATGTATTCGTGGAAAATTCGCACTCTTGGGGCCTAATAGAATCCTCTCTTGGGGCTTCGATCTTCGTTCCTTCGAATGTGAACATGTACTCGTGGCGAATTCCGCACTCTTGGGGCTAATAGGAATCCTCTCTTGGGGTTTCGATCTTCGTTCTTCGAATGTGAACATGTTCTCGTGGCCAATTCGCACTCTTGGGGCGTAATAGAATCCTCTCTTGGGGCTTCGATCTTCGCTCTTCGAATGTGAACATGTACTCGTGGCAAATTCGCACTCTTGGGGCCTAATAGAATCCTCTCTTGGGCTTTCGATCTTCGTTTCTTCGAATGTGAACATGTACTCGTGGCAAATTGCACTTTCTTGGGGCTAATAGAATCCTCTCTTGGGGCTTCGATCTTCGTTCTTTCGAATGTTTAACATGTACTCGTGGCAAATTCGCACTCTTGGGGGCTAATAGAATCTCTCTCTTGGGCTTCGATCTTCGTTCCTTCGAATGTGAACAGTACTCGTGGCAAATTAATCGCACTCTTGGGGACTAATAGAATTCCTCTCTTGGGCTTCGATCCACGTTCCTTCGAATGTGGAAAAACATGTACTCGTGGCTAAATTCGCACTCTTGGGGCCTAATAGAATCCTCTCTTGGGGCCTATCGATCTTCGTTCCTCCTCGAATGTGCACATGTACTCGTGGCAATTCGTTACTGTTGGGGCCTAATAGAGTATCCTCTCTTGGGGGCTTCGATCTTCGTTCTTCGAATGGGTGAAAATACATGTACTCGTGGCAAATTGCACTCTTGGGGCACTAATAGAATCCTCTCTTGATGGTTTCGATCTGTTCTTCGAATGTGTGCATGCTACTCTCGTGGCAAATTCGCACTCTTGGGGCTAATAGAATACCTCTCTTGGGGGCTTCGATCTTCGTTCTCTTCGAATGTGAACCATGTGCTCGTGGCAAATTCGCAGACTCTTGGGGCCTAATAGAATCCTCCTCTTGGGCTTCGATCTTCGTTCCTTCGAATGTGCATGTTCTACGTGGCAAATTCTCTAACTCTTGGGGCCTAATAGAATCCTCTCTCTTGTGGGCTTCGATCTTCGTTTTCTGAATGTGAGCATGATTCGTCGCATATTCCACTCTTGGGGCCTAATCGAATCCTCTCTTGGGGCTTCGATCTTCGTTCCTTCGAATTGAGTGAACATGTACTCGTGGCAAAATTCGCACTCTTGAGGGCCTAATAGAATCCTCTCTTGGGGGGCTTCGATCTTTGTTCTTCGAATGTGAACATGTTACTCGTGGCAAATTCGCACTCTTGGGGCCAAATAGAATCCTCTCTTGGGGCTTCGATCATCGTTCTTCGAATGTGAACATGTACTCGTGGCAAATTCGCACTCTTGGGGCCTAATAGAATCCTCTCTTGGGCTTCGATCTTCGTTCCTTCGAATGTGAACATGTACATGTGGCTAATTCGCACTCTTGGGGCCTAATAGAATCCTCTCTTGGGGCTTCGATCTTCGTTCTTCGAATGTGAACATGTACTCGTGGCAAATTCGCACTCTTGGCGCCTAATAGAATCCACTCTTGGGGCTTCGATCTTCGTTCCTTCGAATGTGAACATGTACTCGGGGCAATTCGCACTCTTGGGCGTATTAATAGAATCCTCTCTTGGGGCTTCGATCTTCGTTCTTCTAATGTGAACATGTACTCGTGGCAAATTCGCACTCTTGGGACGTAATAGAATCCTCTATTGGGGCTTCGATCTACGTTCTTCGAATGTGGACATGTACTCGTGGCAAATTCGCACTCTTGGGGCGTAATAGAATCCTCTCTTGGGCTTCGATCTTCGTTCCTTCGAATGTGAACATGTACTCGTGGCAAATTCGCACTCTTGGGGGTAATAGAATCCTCTCTTGGGCTTCGATCTTCGTTCTTCGAATGTGAACATGTATTCGTGGCAAATTCGCACTCTTGGGGCCTAATAGAATCCTCTCTTGGGGCTTCGATCTTCGCTCTTCGAATGTGAACATGTACTCGTGGCAAATTCGCACTCTTGGCGCCTAAAATAGAATCCTCTCTTGGGGCTTCGATCTTCGTTTCTTCGAATGTGAACATGTACTGTGGCAAATTCGCACTCTTGGGGCCTAATAGATCTCTTCTTGGGGCTTCGCGTTCTTCGTTCTTCGAATGTGATGCATGTACTCGTGGCAAAATTCGCACTCTTGGGGCTAATAGAATCCTCTCTTGGGCTTCGATCTTCGTTCTTCGAATGTGAACTTGTAACTCGTGGCAAATTCGCATCTTGGGGCCTAATAGAATCCTTCTTGGGGCTTCGATCTTCGTTCCTTCGAATGTGAACATGTATCTTTGTGGCAAATTTTCGCACTCTTGCGGGCAGGTAATAGAATACTCTCTTGGGGCTTTCGATCTTCGTTCTTCGAATGTGGTACAGGATACTCGTGGCAAATTCGCATCTTAGGGGCCTAATAGAATCCTCTCTTGGGGGCTCTTCGTTCTCGTTATCGAATGTGAACATGTACTCGTGGCAAAATTCGCCAACTCTTGGGGCTAATAGAATCCTTGTTGGGGCTTCGATCTTCGTTCCTTCGAATTGTTGTGAACATGTACTCGTGGCAATTAATTCGCACTCTTGGGGCCTAATCGAACCTTCTCTTGGGGCTTCGATCTTCGTTTCTTCGAAATGTGAGCATGTACTCGTGGCAAATTCGCATCTTGGGGCGTAATGAGAATCCTCTCTTGGGCTTCGATCTTCGTTCTTCGAATGTGAACATTTGTACTCGTGGCAAAATCGCACTCTTGGGGCGCTAATAGAATCCTCTCTTGGGGCTTCGATCTTCGTTCTTCGAATGTGAAAACATGTTACTCGTGGCAAATTCGCACTCTTGGGGCCTAATAGAATCTCTCTCTTGGGGGGGCTTCGATCTTCGTTTCTTCGAATGTGAGCATGTACTCGTGGCAAATTCGACACTCTTGGGGCCTTAATAGAATCCTCTCTTGGGCTTCGATCTTCGTTCCTTCGACATGTGAACATGTATTCGTGGCAAATTGGCATCTGGGGCGTAATAGATGTCCTCTCTTGGGCTTCAATCTTCGGTCCCTTCGAATGTGAACATGTACTCGTGGCAAATTCGGACTCTTGGGGCGTTAATAGGAATCCTCTCTTGGGGCTTTCGATCTTTGTGTGCTTTTCGAATGTGAACATGTACTGCGTGGCAAATTGCATCGCTCCCTTGGGCCTAATAGAATCCTCTCTTGGGGCGTTTCGATCTTCGTTACTTCGAATGATGAACTGTACTGACTCGTGGCAAATTCGCACTCTTGGGGCCTAATTAGAATCCTCTCTTGGGGCTTCGATCTTCGTTCCTTCGAATGTGAGCATGTATGTGGCAAATTCGCACTCTTGGGGACTACCTAATAAAATGCTCTCTTGGGGGCTTCGATCTTCGTTCTATCGAATGGGAACATGTACTCGTGGCAAATTCGCACTCTTGGGGCTAATAGAATCCTCTTGTGGGGCTTCGATCTTCGTTCACTTAGAATGTGATCATGTACTCGTGGCAAATTCGCATCTTGGGGCGCTAATAGAATCTCACTTGGGGCTTCGATCTTCGTTCCTTCGAATGTGAACATGTACTCGTGGCAAATTCGCACTCTTGAGATTAATAGAATTCTTCTTGGGCTTCGATCTTCGTTCCTTCGAATGTGATGCATGTAATCGTGGTTAATTCGCTCTTTGGGGCGTAATCGAATCCTCTCTTGGGCTTCGATCTTCGTTCCTTCGATTGGGAACATGTACTCGTGGCAAATTCGCACTCTTGGGGCCTAATAGAATCCTCTCTTGGGGCTTCGATCTTCGTTCTTCCCGAATGTGAGTCATGTACTCGTGGCAAATTCGCACTCTTGGGGCCTACCTAATAGAATCCTCTCTTGGGGGCTTCGATCTTCGTTCCTTCGAATGTGAGCATGTACTCGTGGCAAATTTGCACTCTTGGGGCCTAATAGAATTTTCTCTTGGGTTTCGATCTTCGTTCCTTCGAATGTGAACATGTACTCGTGGCAAATTCGCACTCTTGGGGCGTAATAGAATCCTCTCATGGGCTTCGATCTTCGTTCTTCGAATGTGAACATGTACTCGTGGCAAATTCGCACTCTTGGGGCCTATAGAATCCTCTCTTGGGGCTTCGATCTTCGTTCTTCGAATGTGAACATGTACTCGTGGCAAATTCGCACTCTTGGGGCCCAATAGAAAGGATCTCTTGGGGCTTCGATCTTTGTTCTTCGAATGTGAACATGTACTCGTGGCAAATTCGCACTCTTGGGGCCTAATAGAATCCTCTCTTGGGGCTTCGATCTTCGTTTTTCGAATGTGATAACATGTACTCGTGGCAAATTCGCACTCTTGGGGCACTTATAGAATCTCTCTCTTGGGGCTTCGATCTTCGTTCCTTCGAATGTGAAACATGTACTCGTGGCAAATTCGCACTCTTGGGGGCCTAATAGAATCTCTCTTGGGGCTCTCGATCTTCGTTCTTCGAAATGTGAACATTGTCAAATAGTGGCAAATTCGTTACTCTTGGAGCCTAATAGAATCCTCTCTTGGGGCTTCGATCTTCGTTCCTTCGAATGTTGAAACATGTACTCGTGGCAAATTCGCACTCTTGGGGCCGTAATAGAATCCTCTCTTGGGGGCTTCGATCTTCGTTCCTTCGAATGTGAACATGTATGACTCGTGGCAAATTCGCACTCTTGGGGCCTAATAGAATCCTCTCTTGGGGCTTCGATCTTCGAGACGTTCCTTCGAATGTGAACATGTACTCGTGGCAAATTCGCACTCTTGGGGACTAATAGAATCCTCTCTTGGGGCTTCGATCTTTGTTTCTTCGAATGTGAACATGTACTCGTGGCAAATTCGCACTCTTGGGGCCTATAGAATCCTCTTCTTGGGGGCTTCGATCTTCGTTCCTTCGAATGTGAACATGTACTCGTGGCAAATTCGCACTCTTGGGGCCTAATAGAATCCTTCTTGGGCTTCGATCTTCGTTCCTTCGAATGTGAACATGTACTCGTGGCAAATTGCACTCTTGGGGCCTAAAATAGAATCCTCTCTTGGGGCTTCGATCTTCGTTCCCTTCGAATGTGAACATGTACTCGTGGCAAATTCGCACTCTTGGGGCTAATAGAATCCTCTCTTGGGGCTTCGATCTTCGTTCTTCGAATGTGAACATGTTGTACTCGTGGCAAATTCGCACTTTGGGGCCTAATAGAATCCTCTCTTGGGCTTCGATCTCGTTCTTCGAATGTGAACATTTGTACTCGTGGCAAATTCGCACTCTTGGGGCCTAATAGAATCGCCTCATCTTGGGGCTTCGATCTTCGTTCCTTCGAATGTGAACATGTACTCGTGGCAAAATTCGCACTCTTGGGGCGCCTAATAGAATCCTTTCTTGGTAGGCTTCGATCTTCGTTCCTTCGAATGTGAACATGTCTCGTGGCAAATTCGCACTCTTTGGGGTAATAGATTTATCTTTGGGACTTCGATCTTCGTTTCTTCTTGTGACGCACTTGTACTCGTGGCAAATTCGCACTCTTGGGGGCCTAATAGAATCCTCTCTTGGGGCTTCGATCTTCGTTCTTCGAATGTGAACATGTACTCGTGGCTAATTCGCACTCTTGGGGCTGCTAATAGAATGCCTCTTCTTGGGCTTCGATCTTCGTTCTTCGAATGTGAACCATGTACTCGTGGCAAATTCGCACTCTTGGGGCCTAATAGAATCCTCTCTTGGGCTTCGATTTCGTTCTTCGAATGTGAACATGACTACTCGTGGCAAATTCCGCACTCTTGGGCGTAATAGAATCCTCTCTTGGGGCTTCGATCTTCGTTCTTCGAATGTGAACATGTACTCGTGGCAAATTTGCACTCTTAGGGCCTAATCGATTCCTCTCTTGGGGCTTCGATCTTCGTTCCTTCGAATGTGAACATGTACTCGTGGCAAATTCGCACTCTTGGGGCGTAATAGAATTCTCTCTTGGGGCTTCGATCTTCGTTCTTCGAATGTGAACATGTACTCGTGGCAAATTCGCACTCTTGGGGCCTAATAGAATCCTCTCTTTGGGCTTCGATCTTCGTTCCTTCGAATGTGAACATGTATTCGTGGCAAATTGGCACTCTTGGGGCGTAATAGAATCCTCTCTTGGGCTTCGATCTTTGTTCTTCGAATGTGAACATGTACTCGTGGCAAATTCGCACTCTTGGGGCCTAATAGAATCCTCTCTTGGGGCTTCGATCTTCGTTCTTCGAATGTGAACATGTACTCGTGGCAAATTCGCACTCTTGGGGCCTAATAGAATCCTCTCTTGGGGCTTCGATCTTCGTTCTTCGAATGTGAACATGTACTCGTGGCAAATTCGCACTCTTAGAGCCTAATAGAATCCTCTCTTGGGGCTTCGATCTTCGTTCCTTCGAATGTGAACATGTACTCGTGGCAAATTCGCACTCTTAGGGCCTAATAGAATCCTCTCTTGGGGCTTCGATCTTCGTTCTTCGAATGTGAACATGTACTCGTGGCAAATTCGCACTCTTGGGGCCTAATAGAATCCTCTCTTGGGGCTTCGATCTTCGTTCTTCGAATGTGAACATGTACTCGTGGCAAATTCGCACTCTTGGGGCCTAATAGAATCCTCTCTTGGGGCTTCGATCTTCGTTCTTCGAATGTGAACATGTACTCGTGGCAAATTCGCACTCTTGGGGCCTAATAGAATCCTCTCTTGGGGCTTCGATCTTCGTTCTTCGAATGTGAACATGTACTCGTGGCAAATTCGCACTCTTGGGGCCTAATAGAATCCTCTCTTGGGGCTTCGATCTTCGTTCTTCGAATGTGAACATGTACTCGTGGCAAATTCGCACTCTTGGGGCCCAATAGAATCCTCTCTTGGGGCTTCGATCTTCGTTCTTCGAATGTGAACATGTACTCGTGGCAAATTCGCACTCTTGGGGCCTAATAGAATCCTCTCTTGGGGCTTCGATCTTCGTTCTTCGAATGTGAACATGTACTCGTGGCAAATTCGCACTCTTGGGGCCTAATAGAATCCTCTCTTGGGGCTTCGATCTTCGTTCCTTCGAATGTGAACATGTACTCGTGGCAAATTCGCACTCTTGGGGGCGTAATAGAATCCTCTCTTGGGGCTTCGATCTTCGTTCTTCGAATGTGAACATGTACTCGTGGCAAATTCGCACTCTTGGGGCCTAATAGAATCCTCTCTTGGGGCTTCGATCTTCGTTCTTCGAATGTGAACATGTACTCGTGGCAAATTCGCACTCTTGGGGCCTAATAGAATCCTCTCTTGGGGCTTCGATCTTCGTTCCTTCGAATGTGAACATGTACTCGTGGCAAATTCGCACTCTTGGGGCGTAATAGAATCCTCTCTTGGGGCTTCGATCTTCGTTCTTCGAATGTGAACATGTACTCGTGGCAAATTCGCACTCTTGGGGCTAATAGAATCCTCTCTTGGGGCTTCGATCTTCGTTCTTCGAATGTGAACATGTACTCGTGGCAAATTCGCACTCTTGGGGCGTAATAGAATCCTCTCTTGGGGCTTCGATCTTCGTTCTTCGAATGTGAACATGTACTCGTGGCAAATTCGCACTCTTGGGGTGTAATAGAATCCTCTCTTGGGGTTTCGATCTTCGTTCTTCGAATGTGAACATGTACTCGTGGCAAATTCGCACTCTTGGGGCGTAATCGAATCCTCTCTTGGGGTTTCGATCTTCGTTCTTCGAATGTGAACATGTACTCGTGGCAAATTCGCACTCTTGGGACGTAATAGAATCCTCTCTTGGGGCTTCGATCTTCGTTTCTTCGAATGTGAACATGTACTCGTGGCAAATTCGCACTCTTGGGGAGTAATAGAATCCTCTCTTGCGCTTCGATCTTCGTTCCTTCGAATGTGAACATGTACTCGTGGCAAATTCGCACTCTTGGGGCCTAATAGAATCCTCTCTTGGGGCTTCGATCTTCGTTCTTCGAATGTGAACATGTACTCGTGGCAAATTCGCACTCTTGGGGCGTAATAGAATCCTCTCTTGGGGCTTCGATCTTCGTTCCTTCGAATGTGAACATGTACTCGTGGCAAATTCGCACTCTTGGGGCGTAATAGAATCCTCTCTTGGGCTTCGATCTTCGTTCTTCGAATGTGAACATGTACTCGTGGCAAATTCGCACTCGTTGAGCGTAATAGAATTCTCTCTTGGGGCTTCGATCTTCGTTCCTTCGAATGTGAACATGTACTCGTGGCAAATTCGCACTCTTGGGGCGTAATAGAAATCCTCTCTTGGGCTTCGATCTTCGTTCCTTCGAATGTGAACATGTACTCGTGGCTAATTCGCACTCTCTGGGCCTAATAGAATCCTCTCTTGGGGCTTCGATCTTCGTTTTTCGAATGTGAACATGTACTCGTGGCAAATTCGCACTCTTGGGGCCTAATAGAATCCTCTCTTGGGGCTTCGATCTTCGTTCTTCGAATGTGAACATGTACTCGTGGCAAATTCGCACTCTTGGGGCCTAATAGAATCCTCTCTTGGGGCTTCGATCTTCGTTCTTCGAATGTGAGCATGTATTCGTGGCAAATTCGCACTCTTTGGGCCTAATAGAATCCTCTCTTGGGGCTTCGATCTTCGTTCCTTCGAATGTGAACATGTACTCGTGGCAAATTCGCACTCTTGGGGCGTAATAGAATCCTCTCTTGGGGCTTCGATCTTCGCTCTTCGAATGTGAACATGTACTCGTGGCAAATTCGCACTCTTGGGGCCTAATAGAATCCTCTCTTGGGGCTTCGATCTTCGTTCTTCGAATGTGAGCATGTATTCGTGGCAAATTCGCACTCTTGGGGCCTAATAGAATCCTCTCTTTGGGCTTCGATCTTCGTTCCTTCGAATGTGAACATGTATTCGTGGCAAATTGGCACTCTTGGGGCGTAATAGAATCCTCTCTTGGGCTTCGATCTTTGTTCTTCGAATGTGAACATGTACTCGTGGCAAATTCGCACTCTTGGGGCCTAATAGAATCCTCTCTTGGGGCTTCGATCTTCGTTCTTCGAATGTGAACATGTACTCGTGGCAAATTCGCACTCTTGGGGCCTAATAGAATCCTCTCTTGGGGCTTCGATCTTCGTTCCTTCGAATGTGAACATGTACTCGTGGCAAATTCGCACTCTTGGGGCTAATAGAATCTCTCTTTGGGCTTCGATCTTCGTTCCTTCGAATGTGAACATGTACTCGTGGCAAATTCGCACTCTTGGGGCGTAATAGAATCCTCTCTTTGGGCTTCGATCTTCGTTCTTCGAATGTGAACATGTACTCTCTCGTG
Source organism: Puya raimondii (assembly GCA_016920855.1). NCBI lineage: Eukaryota > Viridiplantae > Streptophyta > Magnoliopsida > Poales > Bromeliaceae > Puya > Puya raimondii. The sequence goes on from JABWPP010000049.1 coordinate 73,159,944, forward strand.
GCAAATTCGCACTCTTGGGGCCTAATAGAATCCTCTCTTGGGGCTTCGATCTTTGTTCCTTCGAATGTGAACATGTAGCACCTATTTATTTTTGAAGTACGTAGAAACCAAATTACAAATCTTTTCAACATCATTGGCCTAATGATCAAAGAGTTTCAAAATTTATAATTTTAATGGTCAATATGAGACCTTTTTTCGTTTAACGACGTAAAGATATCTGAATCAATTGAATTTTAGTTAGAAAATTTTTTAAACTATTTAAAACAAGATCTATACTGTAGATCTTGATTACAAGACTCCTATCATCACTTTTTAAAGGATATCAGCCGTTTACTTTTGTGTTCACTTGATGGACAAGAGAATAATATCAGAAAAGCATAAAATTTGGCTTCTAGATACTTCAAGTGGTATAGTGTAAGTTACGAAAACCCTAAGGATCTATCTAGAGTATATCGATCACCTAGAGAGGGGGGGGGGGGGGGGGGGGGGGGGGGGGGTGAATAGGTGTATAAACAAAAATCACAAATCTCAATGCGATAAAGTAAATGCGAAAAATAAAATCAGCACGCCGAGATTTACGTGGGAAAACTCCACTTTGGAGAAAAACTCACGGGACCAATCACGCGAAAAATAATCCACTAAAAGTAAAGAATTACAAGTTGATTACCGACTCCACGGACTTAACCTCTCCCTTCTCTTCAGCGGATCACGCGCACCAACGGCTGTCCACGCCACACGTTCGAATCCACGAACGCCACGCCTCGAATCCACGAGACGCCTCACTTCGAATCCTCGAAGCCTTCACGATCCGAATCCACGAACCGCCTTGATCACGTCGAATCCACGATGCCGTTTGGAACACAAACTCAGGGTTTATACTGGTGATTCCTTGCTTAGAAACTCATTAAGAACCAGAGGAAGAAGATCTAAGCAAGATGAAGATCAATTCGACATATGGAAATAGAGATTAAACTATCTCGAATTGATCTCGGAGGCTATTTTTGTGGGAAAAAAGTTTAGAACGAAAATCCTAGCCTCTAGGGTTTCTCTCTCATGAATTCTGAGTTGTTCCACGTCAAAGAGAACCCTAACATATTATTTATAGGCGTTGGAATCAAATAGAGTCGGATTAGATCAAACTTTCCAAATCTGGACACTGCGTACCGGTACACGTGATGAGGTACTGGAATGTAATGATGGAACAGAAACTTTACGCCATTGCATTCCGGTATAAATTGAATCAGTACCGGAATAAATCAAATCAGTACCGGTACTAAACTGAGGTACCAGAATGCAGTTCAATATCAAGAAATTCAACTTTCGGGTTTTGAGAAACTTCAAATAAGATTCCGGTACCCTATATAAAAACTCTAGTTTTTCAAAACGATTTTGAGGAACAAACTTCAAGTACCGGAACTCAATATAAAATAGTTCTATATATGAAACTAAAGTTCCCAAAAACTCGTCTAATCCATGTTTAAACATATAATATGATTCCAATACCATAAATAATGATGAATCACCATATAAACATTAAAACATACCTTCACGTCGTGCTTCATCCTACGAGTCGTCAACACATTGTTCTTGAGGTCTCGGATTCTTCAACTTGTTCAAGTAACACCTCGACCTTCAAGACTCCGACTCAACAACTCACGAAATGTGCCAATACAAAATCTGTAACAATCTCCCCCTTTGGCAATTTCGTGACAAAACCTAAAATACATTGTCCTACCCAAACCAAAGAAAATGAAATTCAATGTCATCACCAAAACATTGAACTTCACGCGTGTATGATCCAAAATAAAACAAAATTACATATGACTAACTTGTAAGATAAACTCTATGACTTAGGACTTGGAGTCTTGAAGTCTTCAAAATGTTTACTGCAAAACAAACTCCAGACAGTCAAGTAGAACACGCAAGTTAAGTTTAAATACTCCACCTTCGTTTGACAATCATCAAATCTTTTGATTTTCTTTTCTTTGCCTCGCACCAGTTCATCTTCTTCTCCCCCTTTGTTCAATGTCAACTCTCCTCCTTTGGTTCATTATCCGCCTTCTCATTGTTCTTACTCCCCCTATCATCTCTTACTCTCCCTATCCTCTTTGACTCTGGTTCTCCCCTTTTTTGTCAAAAATTGCCAAAAAGATACCAAGCAGAAGTGGAAAAACAAATTAAGAAAGTAGCAGTTAATCCATAGTTACAGAGCCAAAACATAAAGATAATAGCTAAATCATACAAGCATAAAGAAACAATAAGCAAAACTAAAATAGCACAAGTCCTCGTCACTCCTCATCGCCGCTGTCATCATCATCCTCGCCCTCAGTGCCAGGCAACCGCGGCTCAACAGAGGAAGGACCCGCAGAGTGTGTAGTACTCGGTCCAGCGCCGCCAGTAGCTACATCGTCATGTTGGCAACCAAGCACTTCCAAAATTTTCTTCACTCCATCTTCCAAGTTCTTGAATCTTTCCTCCATTGCTTTGAAACCCTGTTCAACCCGCTTCTTGAGCGATCGAACTTGATGATGGAGAGAATCGACAGTAACCGCTCCTCCTGAGCTAGATGAGCCTTCCCGTTCGACCTGACGAGCGGCTGAACCAGAGATAGCAGAAGTATATCCCTTGACTTGCTGATAAGTCTTCAAAGTGCTGATCGATTTAGCCAAGGTAACGCCATCAATGGGACCCAATCCATAATCATACTTATTGCATGTGATATCCACTCCATTAGATTCTAAAATACTAGTGATCAAGATAGGAAAAGGGAGTAGTTCACGAAGTCCAGAGGCTTGGATCACATTAGCCATGCGCTGCCACATTAAGAAAGGAATGTTTATGTTAAGCCCCTGTGCATGCTCCGGATGACCAAGTAGGTAGAGAAGCACTAGACGATCCCACCGGATGCGCTTTGTTCCAATAGTCGGCACAATGTTGTAGCAGACAATCAAGGAGAGAATATGAAACTCGGGCTTCAACTCCCTTGACTCCACATACAACCGGTTTGTATAAGTTCCCGATTTACATAAAGCATGGGTCATAATATTCCAATGTGAGGAAGGCTGAATAGTCCCCTGAGTATAGTGCAATCCCGTAGTATGTCACGCCCCGGGCTAGTTCAAGATGCGGAAAAACGTGCTAATTTTTTTTTTGAAAGCCTAGCCCGCGCTACGTACAGACCCGCCACAAATACAGGGTCTATTGTACACACGGACAGAACCTCCCCTGTATTTGCACGGCGTCCACAACATACAACAGGATCACAACCACTATTCATTCATCCCAACAGCACAACAACACCCAAGATTCATACAGCTAGCCGTCCTTAAACCAGTATGAATCTAAGCAAGTCCTTAAGCGAAGGATGATGCAATGCACAAGCAACAAACATTCTAGAAAGCTGCTCCTTACCCAGAAGCTTTATTTGAAACCCTAATTTCAAACATTCAAGAATCATTTGAAAACTGTTCTCCACACGAGAACTCTCTTTTTGAAATTACAAAACCGAGCAATCAGAAATCCATTTGAAAACCGTTTCCCACACGGAAACCTTGCTTTACGACGCTACCACGAGGGGTAGAAAACCAAAATGCTCGATAAAAGAAACGATCGAATACAACCAATCAGTACAAGCATGCTATCATCACTCAATCATAAAGAGTAGATCTACAACACATAAGCATGCTATAGTAAGCCCAAAGAATAACTGAACCACAAATGACACCTAATAGGCGAAAGTAGGGTGATAACCAAATCTGGGGATGTAGCCTCATGAGTCGGAACCTCTAGAGCTACTATCTAGGCGTGCCTCGCAGCGTCCCGACACTCACCACCCTGCTCACCTGAAACCTGCAATGGGGGTGGGGGGTGAGAACATGCACGCATGTCTCCCCTCCCAGTGGGTACCGCAAGCCGACGAAGGCGAGGTGTACACACCGGCACGAGGGTCAACAAAAGATAGATATGGTATACAGTAGCACAAGTAAGTATGAGGCTAACATACAACTGAAATAACTATGCTACTGTAAGCAACTAGTATGCATCAAAGGAGATAACCACAAAGTAAACCCAATCTATAGCCACCGGGACGTGGCCCTGGCACTGTCACCCTGCTCAATCCAACGGCACCATCCATCCCGACGCAATGCTCGGGGCTCACGGGTCGGTAGAAATTCACGACCCTTTTCCGGAAAAGAACACCTCCACACGGTGGATCAGACCGCGGTGTACGTGAAGTGCGGGAAGAGCTGTGACGGTCGATGCATATGCTCAATCTACAGAACGGCAAAGAGCCGAGAAGCAACCAATAAACTACAACTAGGATCGCTCGGAACAACAGGCGATCACCTCCGACCAACTGGGTCGTCTCAAGGAACATGCAAGCCACAACTACTCTACTATCCAAGCACGCATATAAGTAGAGTCTACGGGAGTCAAGTGAACTAATAACTGTAATGCAAAGGAAGGGATAGAAAGGTATCACCGTAGTCCACTGAACCGACTCCGGATCGAAGCACCCACCTGTAGGTAAGATCCAATCTAACACCGACGGCTCTCGGGAACCGCGACAGGACCTACGAAAGACTCACAGGGTCAAGGTCCACCAAGTCGACGCTAAACCCAAGCTCACACAACCCGGAACCGACGGATCGCCCGGGAAACCCACCGGGACGATCCCGAAACCACACAAAGCCCCAGAGGGGTACCAAACAGCCAACAAAGTCCCTCGCTGTCCCCGAACACATTAAACCGAGTGACGGGACAGCAAGCACAAGCTCGGGGTGCCACGAACAGCAAACGCACCCGAAAAGGCTTCCCGGGTTCCCGAAAAGTGCCGATTTGGCACCGGAACCCCACATCACTCATCCGCTGTCCTCGGAACTTCGGGACAGCGATGAGGAACAGCCAACGAGGCTACACGATGAAGCCAAGTCGCTCGCGAAAATAGCGAGTGAGTCGCACAACTAGAAACGTGCGTTTCGTCGATTATTTCATCGAAAAACGCGTCGGAAACAAATCCGAAACTCCACGAAGGGCGAGGGGGTTGGACAACCAGTCCTCAGGGTCCCAAAGACCATACCCTTGCTGCCCACAGCGTCGCTACGCTGTCGTAATCACCAAAGTCCACAAACAAGCCACAATTCCATACATACAAGCAATAAACGGAGCCGTTCGAGCAACCCGTTCGTCCGCTCGACCTTCCGCAAGCACCAGCGGATAGGTAGCGACGTCACGGAGACCGTGCTCACTGTCCCACTGCGACAGGACCGGTCGCAAGCCGGGAAATCCCATAAAAACAGTGAGCGCGCGCACAAAAGCAAGCTTAACTAAGGCCGTGTGAGCAAGCCGTACATCCGCACGACCTTCCGCAAGCACCAGCGGATCGGCAACAATGTAACGGAGGCCATGCTCACAGCCCCACTGCGACAGGACTAGTCGCAGTCCGGGAAAGTGCACAAAAATAGTGCAACAATGGGCAAAATGGCCCCACAAAGGCCGAACGACGCAACGGCTCAACCAAACCCAAAACAGAGGTGAGCATGATGATCAGCATGATGCCGTGATCATCGTGCTCACCTCCCCAGACCTCGGGGAGCAACAGGGGCTCCAGACACCTCGGCGCGGCCAAGAACTACACAAAACAGACCCTGGCCGGAGCAACCAGCTCCGGCCGGCAGCCGGCCGGCATTCAAGGTCGGGGGCGGCCAGCATTGGCAGAGGAGGTGCCAAGGAGAAGGAGGCTCACCTCAGCCGGCGGCGAGAAGCGGCGGCGGCGGCGGCGGAGGGATCGAAGCGGCGCTGCCCTAGGTGCCCAGTCACAGACCGCGGCAGCCACGGCGGCGCTCCGGCGGCACGGCGGACGGCGACGGGGGAAGGCAGGAGGCGGAGCCGGAGGACCCAAGGGCGACAGCGCTCACCTCCAACGGTGACGAGGTACGGCGGCGACGGCGGAGGGCTAAGCCCCAGCTCCGGGAAGGCTCGGCCACCCTCTCTCCGGCAAGGAACGGCGGCGGCGGCCGGCGGCGAAGCAAGCGCCGGCAAGGGGGGCCCGCCGGACGTCGTCCTGTCGGTGACCGCGACAAAAATAAGGCGGCGGGTGGCGGCGGAGCAAGGTGGCCAGTGGCTGCCCTAACAGCCAGAGACGAGCCCGCGGCGGCTCCGGCGGCTCTCCGGCGGCACGGCGACGGTCCCCCGCGTCACAGCAACCTCAGGGGGAGCTCGGCGTGGGTTCCCCCTGGGTGCTCACCTCAGAGGAGGGGAAGAAGAAGAAGAAGAAGAAGAAAAGAGAAAAAGGGAGAGGGAGAGGTGGCCGGAGTTGCTCCGGCCAGGCGGTGGCCGGCGGCGGCCGACGCTGCTCAGGGAGGAGGCCAAGGGGCAGGGGAGCCTCGTGCTCACCCCTGGGAGCAAGGGAGAGAAGGAGTGAGAGAGGGAGAGAGAGAGAGTGAGGGGAGAGGTTGAGTGTGAGTTTGGGAAAAGAGAGGGGGTGGGTGAGGCTCATTAATGCCCTCACCTACCCCCCCCCCCACCTCAGCCAAGGCCTCCCTCTCCACAACAGGTAGCAAAACCCCCTAGCCCCTTCCAAATTTGAAATCGCGCGAAACGGTGCGAAAAACGGGGTCCCGATCTCGAAACATAAAACGTATCATTCGAGCACTCAGCGAAAAGGATGCAATAACTTTCAATCCGTTCGTCGCACGCCGACACGGATCGTGCCATCGCGTTCAGCACTGCCGAGACATCGAACTTAGCATTTTGGATCGCCAACATCGAACTCCGGATCGCGCCGTTAAGCCGTTCACTCTCCGCGACGAAAAATCTGAAAACTTAAAAAAACTCCACTAAAACTCACATATATACCTATATATACATATATATCTGTATTATATACGTATACCGAGCAAAAACACAGTAATGGGGGAGAGGAACACTGAGAATTCCAAATTCCCAAAATTTGGATTCTCACATAGTACTCACATTTAACCCAAATGTGTCTCCAACAGTCTGAGGAGTGACCACAATGCGTATCCCTCGGACAGAAGTTTCAAAACGATAAATCCCCGTCTTCGAATCTTCATCAGTGACGTTTCCACGCATGTAAAATTCACGTATCAACTCAACGCAGAAAGGGGCACGGGCCGAGATGCGACCAACTGGTTCGATCGGAGCTCTTTGAAGCAGGCGAGCAAAGTCTGGAACTTCACGTGTCAGCTCACTGAAGTTCACATAACGCTCCGCGTGACAAGTCATGCTCGCATATGCCTTTTGCCTTTTGGAAGAAATGACTTCAGTTTCTTCACCCCTTTTGGTACGGCGTTCACGTTCGGCTGAACCAAGTTCTCGAATGACCTGGCCGCCGGTGCTTCGACGAGGTGGAGAACGAGCTCTTGTCTTTCTTGTCGATGTCTCAGGAGCTATCGCCTTGCCCTTATCACAAGGTTCTTCCGGGGCATACTCGGATCCCGCCGACTCGGTGTTCGACGAGTCTTCCTCGATACGTGTCCGCTTGGTGACTTGCTTCTTCCCACGACCACGTCCACGGCCTCCGCCGGCAGCCATAAGCACCATGAGGACAAGGATAATGGAGAATGCCATTTTTCCTATGTAACATAGAACATGAAAAATGAAACTCAAGATCAAATTTTCATTTATCTTGTAAAAACATGTAATGTGCTTACTAATCATCATAAAATGTATCCAAACATTATTCTCATGAGTTTCATGACATTTGATTCATGCAAAATGACATTATAGCAAAAACCCCAAAAATAATGTACATACAAGCTAAAAAGTAATAGATCTAAGGTGAAAAACATGTAATACCCGGATCTAAGCATACTAGAACCTAGCTTGCATGTATCTAACATGAGTTTAAGCAAAAATTCGCAACAAATCGCAGTAAAAACGAAGATCTTTCATCAACCCACAAAAAAACAATGTAAAAACATGAAAAACTAGGGTTTTGATGAATAAAAACGAGATTGAGATGATAAAACTTACAAATCCAAGTCGTAAAACCACAGATCTGGAGGAGAATCATGTTAGAAGGCTTTTAGAGAGAGAAAGAGAGTGTATGGAAAAAGATTTGAGTGAAAATAAAAACACCATTCCGGTAATAAAAGTCTGTCGCGCAGACCTCATTCCGGTACTAGAGCACGCGTACCGGAATGCAGTGCAAATTTCAGAAAAACTTGTTCTCGGGAATTTGCGGAATCAGCACCCAGTACCGGAATGCAGTCCAGAAAATTAAAAAAAATTTAAATGTAAGTGCCTTTTAAAATGATGTATTCACATATAAATATCCAATCCATGATAATTTCTTGAAAAGTAAGAATTTTACTCCAAAATTATCACGATGCAAATAACATAGTGTAAAATTTCTTAATTCATATATAAATCAAAATCAAGTTATCACAAATAGTCTAAAGGCTCAAAAGCTATCAAGATGTAAACGGTTTATGAAGATAACTTAAGAAATTCATCAAAGAGACAAAAATTTTGTCGCACAAACGTTCAAATTTGAGATAAACAAATATCGCATCGGGGATGGCTCTTTGAGCATTTTTCTTGTATGTGGACCACCTTATAACTCCAAAAAAAATAATATAACATATTACCTTTGCATGCTTTTGCAATCATATTTTTCTTTTGGATATGCATTTCAATTCTCATGTGGTAGCTACACACACTAACCAGACGACCAGGGTGGTAGCTCTTTCCTCCATGTGGTGGTAGTTTTCACACTCCTTTAAAGGATGTAACTCTCTTTCCACATCTTTCAAGCATATTAGCAATTATATTTTCAATAATACTCCCCCTTGCTCTAGCAATCTCTTAGTTGAAAGAACATGTGACAAATTTTAGTCTGTAAGAGAATAACTATCCATCAAATTCAACACACACAACCAAGATAGATTAAGCTCCTAGAGATTATACATGATTACCCAAATTTGATGAATATAAGTATTATGAATTCTCACAATATATTATTTTTAAGGATAGTAATAAGGAAGTAAAACCGATAATTAACGTCAGATTAAGAGGGAATGAATGGATGTGAATCAAGTAAGTTCAAGACACTGTTTGATGTTGAATAAAAACATAAAACGTCAAAGTCTTAAAGCATAGAAACTACAAAGAAAGTATTTTAAAGCAATGATCCATTAAGATATGCAATAAATACCGATCAATGCAATATTGCTAAGTCAAATTAATGCTTAAGACAAAAAAAGATATCACATTTCCTAACCCAAACTTGTCGAATTTTTGGTTGACTTGGTTTGTTAAGGTTGGACACCGATTGTTTTGACTTTTGTTCAACCTTCGGTCTCCACTTTGTATTCCCTTGTTGTGGCTTTGACTTTAGGTTGGTCTTTGCACTTCGACCCGTTTGATGTTGCTTTTGAATCCTCGGGGGTTGTCGGATTGTCGAAGATGCCAATGAATGTTTCTTTTCTGTTCTAGGACATGTCCTTTTGATGTGTCCTTTAATCTCGCATCTATGGCATATTTTCTCCTTTAGATTGGATGAATCTTTAGATGCTGAATTTCCACCCTTCTCAACATGAGTTCTTTCATATCCGACTCCAAGTTTGTCCGTTTGACCAAGTCCGAGCATATCAAGCTTCTTTGAACCGGAGGAGAATTTTTGAATGTCGGACTTAAGTTGATGAACTTGTTTGGTCAAACTTGGTTTGTTAAGGTTGGACACCGATTGTTTTGACTTTTGTTCAACCTTCGGTCTCCACTTTGTATTCCCTTGTTGTGGCTTTGACTTTAGGTTGGTCTTTGCACTTCGACCCGTTTGATGTTGCTTTTGAATCCTCGGGGGTTGTCGGATTGTCGAAGATGCCAATGAATGTTTCTTTTCTCTTCTAGGACATGTCCTTTTGATGTGTCCTTTAATCTCGCATCTATGACATATTTTCTCCTTTAGATTGGATGAATCTTTAGATGCTGAATTTCCACCCTTCTCAACATGAGTTCTTTCGTATCCGACTCCAAGTTTGTCCGTTTGACCAAGTCCGAGTATATTATCAAGCTTCTTTGAACCGGAGGAGAATTTTTGAATGTCGGACTTAAGTTGATGAACTTGTTTGGTCAAACTTTCGTTGGATGTGCAACTCTTCTTGAATTGTTGCTCTAGAAAACCAATCTTTTCTAAATGAGATTTGATCGACATTTTCCGATTGGTCTAGCTTCTCTTGGAGGATGTTATTATTTGTCAATATATGTTCCCTTTCCTCCGCAAGAGCTTTAGATGACTCCTTCAATTCATTGTTTTCCCTTTCAAGCTCAAGTAGTCGTCTCCTTTGCTTCTTGTTCAGCTTAGCCATCTTTTTCGATTCAATGAGTAGTTGATTGTATGCACCGGCTAAGTCTTCATCATCGGACTCCTCCTCACTTTCGCCATCATCGCTCGATGTCACATGCAAAGATGAAGAAGCAAAAGGATCAGCAATAATAGATGATAAACAAAAATCCGAAGAGGAAGGTAAAGAAGTATGTGAACATAAAGCAATCACATCATTCTTTTCCTCTTCACTTGAAATCGATTCATCAGAAGTAGAATCGTCCTAAGTTCTAGCTTGTAAAGCCTTCTTTTTATAGGACTTTTTAGTGGGACAATCCGTGAAATATGGCCGTAGCCTCGACACTTGTAACATTAGATTTCCCCCTCAAATTCATCCTTTTCTTTAGAAGACTTTGCAAGCTTCTTCTCTTTAGAGGATTTAGAACGTGAAGATCCGTTAGAAGAAGTCTTTCAGTTGGAGGATGAAGCTTGAATGCTTTGATTCTTCCTAAACTTCCGACGAAACTTCTTAGTTAGAAGTGCCATTTGTTGTTCGAAATTTGCAAGTGAAACTTCATCGTCGGATTCTGTTTCCTCGTCTTCCTCTCTTGTCGATTTAAGTGCAACACCTGTACTTTTTGAAGAAGATTTGAAAGAAGATTGATTAGTAGGAAAAGTCATTTCATATATTTGAAGTGCACCTACAAGTTTTTCTACTTTCATTTCTTCCGGATGTTTAACCGTTTCAATAGCCGCCACTTTCGCCCTAAAACGCTCCGGAAGTGTTCGAAGGATCTTTCTAATCACTTTAGATTCTGGGATCTTCTCTCCCAAATTCGCACACGTGTTAATGATATCTTGAAGTCTAGTATAATAATCAATAAAGCATTCATGCTCCTCCATGCGAATCGAATCAAATTGACTAGTAAGCATTTGGAGCTTTTGAATTTTTACTAGACTCGTACCCTCGTGTGTAACTTGTAGAGTATTCCAAATCTCTTTAGCCGTATCACACGCGGAAACATGTGTGAACTCAGTAGGGGAAAGAGCATTAAATAAAGCGTTAATTCCTTTCCCATTAAACGATGAAGCTTCACTATCATCCTTCGACCACTTATTCCGTGGCTTAGGTACAGTCGTGTCATTAAACACTTCGGTTGGATGTTTCCACCTGAATTCCACGGCTTGCCATACTCGCTCATCAATTGCGATGAGGAAGGCTCTCATCCGAACTTTCGGTTCCATCAAATAACGGTGGCCTATTTATATTACCTCCTTCACCCATTATGAAAGATAAAACCTAGATCCCGCTCTGATACCAATTGTAAGTTACGAAAACCCTAAGGATCTATCTAGAGTATATCGATCACCTAGAGGGGGGGTGAATAGGTGTATAAACAAAAATCACAAATCTCAATGCGATAAAGTAAATGCGGAAAATAAAATCAGCACGCCAAGATTTACGTGGGAAAACTCCACTTTGGAGAAAAACCCACGGGACCAATCACGCGAAAAACAATCCACCAGGAGTAAAGAATTACAAGGTGATTACCGACTCCACGGACTTAACCTCTCCCTTCTCTTCAGCGGATCACGCGCACCAACGGCTGTCCACACCACATGTTCGAATCCACGAACGCCACGCCTCGAATCCACGAGACGCCTCACTTCAAATCCTCGAAGCCTTCACGATCCGAATCCACGAACCGCCTTGATCACGTCGAATCCACTACGCCGCTTGGAACACAAACTCATGGTTTATACTGGTGATTCCTTGCTTAGAAACTCATTAAGAACCAGAGGAAGAAGATCTAAGCAAGATGAAGATCAATTCGACATATGGAAATAGAGATTAAACTATCTCGAATTGATCTCGAAGGCTATTTTTGTGGGAAAAAGGTTTAGAACGAAAATCCTAGCCTCTAGGGTTTCTTTCTCATGAATTCTGAGTTGTTCCACATCAAAGAGAACCCTAACATATTATTTATAGGTGTTGGAATCAAATAGAGTCGGATTAGATCAAACTTTCCAAATCTGGACACTGCGTACCGGTACACGTGATGAGGTACCGGAATGTAATGACGAAACAGAAACTTTACGCCACTGCATTCCGGTATAAATTGAATCAGTACCGGAATAAATCAAATCAGTACCGGTACTAAACTGAGGTACCAGAATGCAGTTCAATATCCAGAAATTCAACTTTCGGGTTTTGAGGAACTTCGAATAAGATTCCGGTACCCTATATAAAAACTCTAGTTTTTTAAAACGGTTGTAGCACTCTGAATTTCGGTGCGTTGTATCGAACTTTACTAAATTTGATAAAGTTCGATGAAAGCCGATAATAGCTGGTGTGGAATTGGGTTCCGAAGGTTTCGGAACATTGTGGGTGCGAGTAGAAACCCGGAAATCGAAAAATTTTAAAAAAAGGGACCAACAGGAGCAAAACTGCTCACGGGGTCCGGACCCTGGAAGCTGGGGTCCGGACAATGAAGTCCGCGGGCAGCCACGGTGCGGACCCGGATGTCACGGTCCGGACCCGAGCTGGTTTTCGAGTTGGGGTGCGTAAGGGTTCCGGACCCGGACACCAAGGTCCGGACCCGGCCTGCGCGGTGGACTGTCACCTGTGCGGGGTCCGGACCCCACTTGCAAGATTCGGACCCGGCTGAGGCAGAATGCCCAGTGAGGGGTATTTTGGTAATTTCGCATGGGTTATGTAGGGGGGGCTGAGGTCTCTCCCCTCATTCCTTCTTCACTTTCCTCTCATTCCCTCTCCCTCTCCCTCACTTTCTCTCTCTAGAGATCTCTCCAAAGCTTGGAGAAGTGGTGGATTGGAGCTTGGAAAAGGACTTCCAAGGTGCAAAGAAGCTTCTTGGTGCAAGAAGAAGCTTGGGAGCTAGGGCTTTGAGGTGAGTTCTTATGATTTAGGATTTAAACCTTGGATTTAATCCTTTAAGATGAGATTTTTGGAAACCCTAGGCAATCTCAACCACAAATGGTGGAAGATTGGCCATGAAATCTAGGGTTTGGCTTGCATGCATGCAAACCCTAGGTAGATTTGGGGCTTTTGCCATGGGAGGTTCTAAAAATATTTGGACCTTCGAAAATTGCAATTGAGGCATAGGAAATTATGTTAGAACACTTGATTTCATGTATTGAGTTGATTATAGGGTTCGTAACGAGTAACGAACCGTTTTCTTGTAGAATCTTGGGTTGAAGCAAGAACTCAAGGCTTGGACACTTAGGGGCTTGAAGAATACAAGAATTCGGAAGCTCTTGAGGTGGGTTTGTGTTTACCGAAGTGATTAGGACACTTCCATGTCTAGGGTAAATATCCATTTAAAGATAAAATGGTATGTGTTGTGAACCTTAGAACTTGCATGTTGGCAAAGATAAAAATAATGATAGGTAGAGCCATGAGCTCCTATTGCATGTTATAGAATTCAAGTATATTTATATTATCTATACTTGTTGCATGGTTGCATGTATGATTGGAACCTAGTGTTATTGAACATAGGTTGGAACATGAGATTGGAACCTAGTGTTATTGAACATAGGTTGGAACATGTGAGAATGGAACCTAGTGTTATTAAACATAGGTTGGACATGAGAATGGAACCTAGTGTTATTGAACATAGGTTGGACATGAGAATTGGAACCTAGCGTTATGGAACCTAGGTTGAGAATGAGAAAGTAAACCTAATGTCATTGAACATAGGTGAGACTTAGTGACTTGAACCTAGGGTCATGAGACTTAGGTTGGCAAGTGTAAAATGTTGAGATGGGATGTTCGACGATTTTGCTATCCCGGGTATGCGAAGATTTCGCTACCCATGCCATGAGTTGGCGGTGTTGGAATGGGATGTGCGACGAGTTTTTTTATCCCGGGTATGCGACGATTTCGCTACCCGTGCCATGAGTTGGCGGTGTTGAGACGGGATGTGCAACGAGGTTGCTATCCCGGGTATGCGACGAGTTCGCTACCTATGCCATGTGATGGCGGTGTTGAGACGGGATGTGCAACGAGGTTGCTATCCCGGGTATGCGACGAGTTCGCTACCTATGCCATGTGATGGCGGTGTTGAAATGGGATGTGCAACGAGGTTGCTATCCCGGGTATGCGACGAGTTCGCTACCTGTGCCATGTGATGGCGGTGTTAAGATGGGGTATGCGACGATTTTGCTATCCCGGGTATGCGACGATTTCGCTACCCGAACTCGGAGGTGACAATTTCACTCCTTGGATGTTGGAACAATTATGGTGAGACGGCGATTTCGAAACCATAAGTAAATGACAAGTAGTTGAACTTGGTCAATGTGAAATATAGGATGAGCCTAGGAGAGAATGAAAATTTACATTTCATTTGGTTGCATCCTTTATGTTTATTTACAAGCACGTAAATAATTGTTGCATAGTTATTTGTGATCTAACTTATGCATATGGTGTTTCTTTGGACCTGGTGGGTCGAGCTTCTCTCTTGGGTGGTCTTACCCAATGGGAACTATGTTTATAGTTCTCACCCCACGTTTTTCAGGTCCTTCCGCGAGTGAGGCGGCGAAGCGAGGCAAGAGTTTAGCTCTCTAGATAGCGGCCCTTCCATTTTGGTGATACATAGAGTTGTACCCCTAGTCTTGGACTTTGATAGTATAGGAGATTTTCATTGATTATATGAAACTTGTATATTCCATAATTTTAGAACATGATGTATGGAATGAAATTGAAAGAAAAAAAAATTTTGGGCATGTATAAATGTGCTAATGTGATGTAATAGAAGTAGAACTTCTTTATGTTGATGCTTTCCTTGTGCAACTCTTGTACTCCGTTCCTAGTTGGAACCTCGTGGACATGCTTGTGTTGTGACGCCTTGGGCGGGTAGAAGAGACTCTATCCGTTCGGCGGGTCTGGGGCACGCGCTCGTGCGGTTTGTCCTTCCACCTAGTTGGTGTTAAGGCACGGCGGGGCGTGACAGACTGAGGTGGTATCAGAGCATAGAAACGGTCTAGGTGGACCTAAGAAACCCTAGGATGGAAAAGACCCTAGGAGTGTAGGCTCGTGAGTAACGAGATCTTTGATTATGGCGAAAGATAAGTGATTGGGTTATGTCCTTATACCTCTAGTTGGAAATAGAGGTAGATTCGAGGTGTGTCTTATTCTACACCAAGTGTGTTCGTGTTGGCGGCTGACAACATGAAACCAAGTGAGGGGAATAAGGACCCTTGTGTGACTTTCGCCTAGATTGGGTTCACGTTTATATTCGTGAAACGTTATGTTGGAATGACTTTGAATGTCACGAAATGACCAAAGTCGTTGTGTTTTCAGGAGATAATGGTACGAGGACGGCCTCCTATGAGGGCTGGGCTCGGAGGATCGAGCGCGGCTCCCGAACAACTCGGGGAGGGCGAGAACTCGGGTCTTCGTAATGAGTTGACCGAGTTGATGGGCGTGGTTCGGCGACAGGCCGAAGCCATGCAGCGACAGGAGAGCAAATTAAGAAGCTCCAAGACGAGATGGCGCAGCAAGCGGCTGCGATTAGGGAGGAGAGGTTGGGAGTACCTCCGGCCTCTGCTTCGGCACCGGCCGAGGAGGTGACACCGGCGCCGGCTGTGGCGCCACCGGCATCACCGATTGTAGCCGGTGGGTCAGGTACTCCTATGCCCGACTCCGCAATGGAGGATGCGGAGCGAGAGCGCGCACTTGCGGCTCTCAAGAAGTTTAAGAAGTTCAACCCGCCTATCTTCAACGGGGAGAACGTGGATCCATGTGAAGTAGAGACATGGATCGATGCTATTGAGACGCTCTTCGAGGATCTATATACCTTGGAGAGGGACAAGGTGCATCTCGCCGCTCATTGTTTAGAACGATCGGCGAAGGTGTGGTGGAAGGGAGTCCGGCGTGATCGACTCCCTAGCCTTCCGCCACCGACGTGGGAGGAGTTTCGGGGTATGGTGTTCGCCGCCTACTTCCCCGATAGTGAGAAAAGGAAACTCCAAGAAAGGTTCCGTAAGTTGAAGCAAGGGAACCGCACCGTGCGCGAGTACGAGAGGGAGTTCTCGTACATTATTAATTGTGTACCGCACGTTGTCCGCGGAGAGTTGGACAAGGTCGACTGCTTCGTGCGCGGGCTTCGACCGGAGATCTTTCGGGCGGTGCACGCCCTCAAGCTACAGACCTTTGCGGAGGTCTTGGACCGTGCTCTTTGGGTGGAGCACGGGAATGCTTGTGCACGCGAGGAGCGCGAGTCTTGGGAAAGAGAGAAGGAGAAGGATAAAGACAAGGGAAAGAAACGACCGGCGGGTGGCTCGGGTGGGCAATCTAGCTCTAAGCGGCCCCCGAAGCACTCGCAGTCGGAGAACCAGTCGAGAGGGTCTCGGCGGAATCGACCCTCGACCCGGTGCCCGATTTGTAGCGGCCCCCACAACCCTCAACAGTGTGATTACCGTGAGGGCCGGTGCTACAAGTGCGGACAGCCGGGACATATGCGGTACAATTGCCCGATGGATGAAGGCCGGGCACCGTCGTCGGCATCGGCATTTGCACCGCCGAGACAGCTTGCGGGCATCCCACCCGCGGCAATGTCGGCTGGCCGTACACAGCCACCGAGACCAGCCGAGGGCCAGCGACCAGCGCCCAGTGGACGGGTGTTCGCCTCGCAGGTGGAGGAGCCTTCTGCTCAGGAGGATGTCGTGGCAGGTATTGTGTTAATTAAAGGCATTCGATGTAGAGCTTTGTTTGATACTGGTGCATCGCATTCATTCATTGCTCGATCATTTGCTATTGCACATGGAATAGAAATAGCAGAAGCCACGCATGCAAGAACTGTGCAAGTACCTGAACACACCTTTTGTGTACATCACGCATGTGTAGGTTGTCCAGTGAGGGTTGAAAACTGGATCATGCCAGCTGATTTGCTGGTGTTAAGTCGAATGAATGAGTATGACTTAATCCTAGGAATGGATTGGCTCTCGAAATATCACGCTACTATTGATTGTGAGAGCCGGATAGTGAGGTTTAAAGAACCCGGGCACAAAGAGTTTGTGTACCGTGGTTGCAAGAGTTCGCTCTTTGCGTCAATGGTGTCCACGTCGCAAGCAAGAAAGCTTATTGCTAGTGGTTGCATCGCTTACTTGGCGACGGTAGTGGATGACCGAAAGGAAGTGTTGAGACTCGAGGACATTCCTGTGGTCCAAGAGTTCCCGGATGTATTTCCAGCGGAGCTACCCGATATGCCACCGGACCGGGAAATAGAATTCGTGATCGATTTGCTCCCGGGTACGGCGTCGATTTCTAAGGCCCCGTACAGGATGGCACCCGCGGAGCTGAAAGAATTGAAAGCACAATTACAAGATTTGATGGACAAGGGTTTCGTAAAGCCAAGTGTGTCACCTTGGGAAGCCCCTGTTCTATTTGTGCGAAAAAAGGATGGTTCGCTGCGGTTATGTGTGGATTACCGCGAGTTGAACAAAGTGACCGTCAAGAATAAGTACCCGTTACCCCTTATTGATGACTTATTCGATCAGTTGCAAGGGTCTCGGGTGTATTCAAAGATTGATTTACAATTCGGTTATCACCAATTGAAGATTAAACCGGAGGATGTGTATAAGACCGCGTTTAGGATGCGGTATGGACACTATGAATTCACGGTTATGCCTTTCGGGCTTACAAATGCCCCGGCAGCGTTCATGGATTTAATGAACCGTGTGTTCAAACCACTATTGGATCAATTTGTGGTTGTGTTCATAGATGATATTCTTGTCTACTCTCGGAGTGAAGAGGAACATAACGAGCACCTAAGGATTGTGCTTCATGTTCTTCGAGAGAACAAGTTGTTCGCCAAGTTAAAGAAGTGCAAATTTTAGATTCGTGAGGTCACTTTTTTGGGTCATGTGATCTCCGCGGGAGGAGTATCGGTGGACCCTATGAAATTTGAGGCAATCAAGGATTGGCCTCGCCCGACCAATGTCACGGAAGTGCGAAGCTTTTTGGGTCTTGCGGGGTACTATCGGCGGTTCGTGGAGGGATTTTCAAAAATCTCCGGTCCACTAATGCGTCTTACCTGCAAGGGAGCCAAATATGTTTGGAGCGAGGAATGCGACCAAAGCTTCAAGGAGCTAAAGGAAAGGTTGACTTCGGCTCCGGTTCTCGCCTTGCCGATTGCGGGGGAGGGCTTTGTGGTGTATAGTGATGCATCACGGCGTGGTCTTGGGTGTGTGCTTATGCAAAGAGGACAAGTGATAGCATATGCCTCTCGACAGTTGAAGAGCTATGAGCAGAATTACCCCACCCACTACCTAGAGCTTGCGGCAGTGGTCTTCGCACTTAAGTTGTGGAGACACTATTTGTACGGGGAACATTGTGAGGTTTACACGGATCATAAAAATTTAAAGTATTTATTCACTCAGAAGGAGTTGAACTTGAGGCAGCGGAGATGGTTGGAGTTGATAAAGGACTACGACTTAACCATCTTGTACCACCCCGGTAGAGCCAATGTGGTGGCCGATGCGCTCAATAGGAAATCCGTGGAGAACTTCGCAATTGAGATGACGGGACAAATGCCGTTGATCAAGGAAATGGGCCGGTTTGACTTGGAAGTCGTGGCCCCGGGCGTCCTCGCTAAACTCATGAATCTCGATGTGTGGCCGACCTTGTTGGAGCAAATAAAAGAAAAGTAATCCGGTGATCCGGAACTCCAAAAGGTGCGGAGTGCTATTGAGAGTGGGCGCGCCGGTGATTTTCATGTGGACTCGAAGGGCGCCATTCGATTTCGAAATCGATTGTGCGTGCCTAAAGTCGAGGACATTCGTAAGGAGATCTTGAAGGAAGCTCACACTTCTCCCTATGCGATTCACCCGGGCGGCACCAAAATGTATAAGGATCTTAAATTGCATTATTGGTGGCCGGGGATGAAACTTGATGTTGGACACTTTGTGGCACAATGTCTAGTATGCCAACAGGTGAAGGCCGAGCGTCGCTTTCCAGCAGGAAAATTACAAGGGTTACCCATTCCAGTTTGGAAGTGGGAGAACATAACAATGGACTTCGTTGTGGGCCTACCTCGATCGCAAGGTGGCCACGACGCGATTTGGGTGGTGGTGGATCGTTTGTCAAAGTCGGCACACTTTTTGCCAATCCACACCACTTGGTCAGGAGACAAGTTAGCACAAGTCTACCCGGATGTCACGGTCTGGACCCGAGCTGGTTTTCGAGTTGGGGTGCGTACGGGTTCCGGACCCGGACACCAAGGTCCGGACCCGGCCTGCGCGGTGGACTGTCACCTGTGCGGGGTCCGGACCCCACTTGCAAGGTCCGGACCCGGCTAAGGCAGAATACCCAGTGAGGGGTATTTTGGTAAATTCGCAGTGAATGGGTTATGTAGGGGGGGGCTGAGGTCTCTCCCCTCATTCCTTCTTCACTTTCCTCTCATTCCCTCTTCCTTTTCCTCACTTTCTCTCTCTAGAGATCTCTCCAAAGCTTGGAGAAGTGGTGGATTGGAGCTTGGAAAAGGACTTCCAAGGTGCAAAGAAGCTTCTTGGTGCAAGAAGAAGCTTGGGAGCTAGGGCTTTGAGGTGAGTTCTTGTGATTTAGGGTTTAAACCTTAGATTTAATCCTTTAAGATGAGGTTTTTGGAAACCTTAGGCAATCTCAACCACAAATGGTGGAAGATTGGCCATGAAATCGAGGGTTTGGCTTGCATGCATGCAAACCCTAGGTAGATTTGGGGCTTTTGTCATGTGAGGTTCTAAAAATATTTGGACCTTCGGGAATTGCAATTGAGGCATAGGAAATCATGTTAGAACACTTGATTTCATGTATTGAGTTGATTATAGGGTTCGTAACAAGTAACGAACCATTTTCTTGTAGAAGCTTGGGTTGAAGCAAGAACTCAAGGCTTGGACATTTAGGGGCTTGAAGAATACAAGAATTCGGAAGCTCTTGAGGTGGGTTTGTGTTTACCGAAGTGATTAGGACACTTCCATGTCTAGGGTAAATATCCATTTAAAGATAAAATGGTATGTGTTGTGAACCCTAGAACTTGCATGTTGGCAAAGATGAAAATCATGATAGGTAGAGCCATGAGCTCCTATTGCATGTTATAGAATTCAAGTATATTTATATTATCTATACTTGTTGCATGGTTGCATGTATGATTGGAACCTAGTGTTATTGAACATAGGTTGGAACATGAGATTGGAACCTAGTGTTATTGAACATAGGTTGGAACATGTGAGAATGGAACCTAGTGTTATTAAACATAGGTTGGACATGAGAATGGAACCTAGTGTTATTGAACATAGGTTGGACATGAGAATTAGAACCTAGCGTTATGGAACCTAGGTTGAGAATGAGAAAGTAAACCTAATGTCATTGAACATAGGTGAGACTTAGTGACTTGAACCTAGGGTCATGAGACTTAGGTTGGCAAGTGTAAAATGTTGAGATGGGATGTGCGACGATTTTGTTATCCCGGGTATGCGACGATTTCGCTACCCATGCCATGAGTTGGCGGTGTTGGAATGGGATGTGCGACGAGTTTGCTATCCCGGGTATGCGACGATTTCGCTACCCGTGCCATGAGTTGGCGGTGTTGAGATGGGATGTGCAACGAGGTTGCTATCCCGGGTATGCGACGAGTTCGCTACCTATGCCATGTGATGGCGGTGTTGAGACGAGATGTGCAACGAGGTTGCTATCCCGGGTATGCGA
Organism: Puya raimondii; assembly: GCA_016920855.1. Classification (NCBI taxonomy): domain Eukaryota; kingdom Viridiplantae; phylum Streptophyta; class Magnoliopsida; order Poales; family Bromeliaceae; genus Puya; species Puya raimondii. The sequence goes on from JABWPP010000049.1 coordinate 73,180,937, forward strand.
CGAGTTCGCTACCTATGCCATGTGATGGCGGTGTTGAAATGGGATGTGCAACGAGGTTGCTATCCCGGGTATGCGACGAGTTCGGTACCTGTGCCATGTGATGGCGGTGTTAAGATGGGGTATGCGACGATTTTGCTATCCCGGGTATGCGACGATATCGCTACCCGAACTCGGAGGTGACAATTTCACTCCTTGGATGTTGGAACAATTATGGTGAGACGGCGATTCCGAAACCATAAGTAAATGACAAGTAGTTGAACTTGGTCAATGTGAAATATATGATGAACCTATGAGAGAATGAAAATTTACATTTCATTTGGTTGCATCCTTTATGTTTATTTACATGCACGTAAATAATTGTTGCATAGTTATTTGTGATCTAACTTATGCATATGGTGTTTCTTTGGACCTTGTGGGTCGAGCTTCTCTCTTGGGTGGCCTTACCCACTGGGAACTATGTTTATAGTTCTCACCCCACGTTTTTCAGGTCCTTCCGCGAGTGAGGCGGCGGAGCGAGGCAAGGGTTTGGCTCTCTAGATAGCGGCCCTTCCATTTTGGTGATACATAGAGTTGTACCCCTAGTCTTGGACTTTGATAGTATAGGGGATTTTCATTGATTATATGAAACTTGTATATTCCATAATTTTGGAACATGATGTATGGAATGAAATTGAAAGAAAAGAAAAATTTGGGCATGTATGACTTTTTTGGACTTATATGCTTCACTGCTCTGGATAACCAAAGACCAAAGAGATGCTTCCTATACCGGACATTCTAAGACTTAAGCCCTCGTTGCATGGAATTGCTTTCTTCGACCAGAGTGATGGCCTGATCAATGCCTATCGAATCACATCTGGCGATTCGCGTTACGAATCAATTCCCCTTTCATCCTTGCGCCGAGTAGTCAAGTTAAGGGAAGCTCCCCAGACAGAGTAAGATCAGGGTTTGGAAGCTGTTCTCAACTTCCTCGGAACGAAGATTCTTTCTATCTTAAATGTGCTAATGTGATGTAATAGAAGTAGAACTTATTTATGTTGATGCTTTCCTTGTGCAACTCTTGTACTCTGTTCCTAGTTGGAACCTCGTGGACATGCTTGTGTTGTAACGCCTTGGGCGGGTAGAAGAGACTCTATCCGTTCGGCGGGTCTGGGGCACGCGCTCGTGCGGTTTGTCCTTCCACCTAGTTGGTGTTAAGGCACGGCGGGGCGTGACAACGGTTTTGAGGAACAAACTTCAGGTACCGGAACTCAATATAAAATTGTTCTATATATGAAACTAAAGTTCCCAAAAACTCGTCTAATCCATGTTTAAATATATAATATGATTCCAATACCATAAATAATGATGAATCACCATATAAACATTAAAACATACCTTCACGTCGTGATTCATCCTACGAGTCGTCAACACATTGTTCTTGAGGTCTCGGATTCTTCAACTTGTTCAAGTAACACCTCGACCTTCAAGACTCCGACTCAACAACTCACGAAATGTGCCAATACAAAATCCGTAACATATAGATCATGTTCAACAGTGCCGATCGTCGATTTGAAGGCTCCGTCATTGAAAACAAATGGGCGGCAACGGAGCCCGTTTGCTACTGATAGCTTTTCAACTCAACTCTCTCTCTCTCTCTCTCTTATATATATATATATATGTATGTATATATATATATACCCTTTACAAAATTGCGAGGTAGCCCCCCAGAGTTTCCCTCACTTAGCCCCTGAATCCCAGGACTATGAAATCTACATAGTGGACCTCTCGCATAGACATTTCCCAATTTTTTAAACATAAAATACCTCGTTTTAACTGGAATTACCTCTGATCGATTTTTCCTCTATTAACTTCATCTCCGCGCCATTTCGCACATAGATCCCGAAATTTTGAGGAATTTCACCCACATGTTCGCCTCCGGGCCTACTTTCACGTGGAATCCATGTTACGGATTTTGTATTGGCATATTTCGTGAGTTTTTGAGTCGGAGTCTTGAAGGTCGAGTGCTTCGTGAACTTGTTGAAGAATCCGAGACTTCAAGCATAGACAACCATCGACTCACATGTTGAATCACGACGTGAAGGTAAGTTTTATTGTTTATATGGTGATTTATAGTTAATTATGGTATTGGAATCTTGTGTATCTTTAAAATCGGATTAAATGAGTTTTTAGGAACTTTAGATTCTTTGTTAAAACTATTTTAGTGGAATTCCAGACTCACATACCGGTATGCGTAAACTGATACCGGTATGCAAGTGTATTCCGGAATCCAAGTTGAAGTTCCTCAAAACAGAATATGAAAATCTGGTTTTTTATTGTATACCGGTACTGGACTTTTTAGTACCGGAATGCCTCTGCGGAAGTTTCTGTTCCGTCACTGCATTCTGGTATCAGATTAGGTATACCGGTACTGATTCACAGTATACCGGTATTGGAGTGGTAGTACCGGAATGCGTCTTCGTAGGAAACTGTTTCCGTCATCGCATTCCGGTATCTGCCTACGTATACCGGTATACAGTGCCAGATTTGGTATGTTTTGATTTAATCCGAGTCTATTTGATTCCAACACCTATAAATAACCTATGGGGGTTTTTCTAACCTTTGAACATCTCAGAATTCGTAATTGAGAAACCCTAGAGGCTAGGATTTTCGTTCTAAACCTGTTTCATGAAAATAGCCTCCGAGATCAATTCGAGATAGTTTTATTTTCTAGATCATATGTCGAATTGATCTCCTTCTTGCTTAGAACTTTTTCTACTGGTTCTTAATGGAATTCTAAGAAAGGAATCACCAGAATAAACCCTGAGATCGTGTTCCTCTTGGCGTCGTGGATTCGACGTGTTAAAAGGCGGTTCGTGGATTCGAATCGTGAAGGCTTCGTGGATTCGGAGCGAGGCGTCTCGTGGATTCGAGACGTGGCGTCTGTGGATTCAGACGTGAGGCGTGGACGGCCGTGAGTGCGTGAGATCCGCTGAAGACGAAGGAGAGGTTAAGTCCGGGGAGTCGGTAATCACCTTGTAATCCTTTAATCTTAGTGGATTGTTTTTCGCGTGTTGGTCCCGTGGGTTTTTCTCCAAAGTGGAGTTTCCCACGTAAATCTCAGTGTGCTGATTTTATTTTTCGCATTATTTTTATTGCATTGAGATTTGTGTTTTTAGTTGTCACACCTATTCACCCCCCTCTAGGTGATAGATATACTCTAGATAGATCCTAGGGCACCCCCTATCTTACAATCCACCACTCCCCAAAACTATAAAATTTCTTACATAAAATGATAACTTCTTTGCAAAGTGCTCATTTTTCACTATTTGCAAAAATTGCTATTTAGCACTCCGACATTTGAGTTTCTTACCAAGAACTCACCAATGCGTGTGTTTCGCTCAGTGGCACCTATCTGTGAATTTTTACGTAATTTGACATATAAAATGTTGCACCTTTTGTCGAAAAATTTGTTTCTTTTAAATTGACCATTTACCGTATTTTCACTTTAAACCGCGCTTTAGCCGCACAAACTTCGAAAACGGACCACACCACGACTTCCGTTTTACAGAAGTAGTCTACCCATTTTCGAATTTATTCGGTTAACCTAATTTTTTTAAAATTCAAAAATTAAAAAAATTCAGTTTCTACACAAAGTCCCTGAAATTATTTTATTCTCAGCCAAAATATGGTGTTTTGGGGGCTCGGTTCCTCAATTTGGGTGTCGGAAACCTCATTATTGAGGCATTTCGAACGACCCCTCTTGCACCCGGTTGTCCGAAACTGTCGTAAGAGCGCTTCCCGGTCCTGCGTCTAAAAAGTTAATGACTCAGCATACTGAGTAACTAACTTACCGCCTTAATAACCGACAAATTGTTGGTCTGCTACAATAAAATTGGGTGTCCGAATTCAGGTCCCGAATTTAGATTTGGATCTTCCCTCAACAGACTGGGCAGCCACAACATTGGGTCTGAATTCAAATCAGTCCACAATAGTACTTCCCGGTGCCCTAATCAATTTTCCGACATCCGAAAAGTCACCAATTATTATGGTCCTTGATTTCGTTTTCGCGTCAATTTCACGCCAAAATAGTGCTAACTTGACCCAACATTCTAAGAACATACTGTCAGCAATGAACTGCAACTTTGTCAATTTGCTAAAGTCCAGTATATTAAGTCATTCCCTCCTTCAAAAAGTTTTGTCCTCGAAACTTAGAATACAAACTTTACTTGTTGAACAGGTAGGGGTTGGTTTCCGCATCTGATCCTCTTGTTCCCAGGTTGCCTCTCGCTCGATCTTCATGGTTGCTCCACAAGAACTCACATGTGGAACAACCCGATTTCGCAACTCCTTAACCTCTTGTGCTAGAATTCAAACCGGGCGTTCCTTATAGCTCAGATTTTCATTCAGCTCTAGTGGACTGAAGTCAACCACATGCGAGGGGTCAAAAATATATCTTCTCCATGAAAAAAATATGGAATACATCATGAACTCCAGCCAACCTCGGCGGCAAAGCAATCTATTATGCTACTGGTCGAACTCGCTCGAGCACTTCAAATGGTCCGTTATATCGTGGGCTAAGCTTCCCACATATTCTGAACCTCTTATTCCTTTAGAAGGCAAAACCTTCAGAAATACATGATCTCCTACCTGAAACTTAAGGTCTCATCGTCGAACATCAGCATAGATTTTCTGTCGACTTTGGGCGGTCACTAGATGTTGCCTCGCAATTCTAACCATTTCTTCTATCTCTAGCATGATATTTGGACCCAAAATCTTTCTTTCACTCATACCGCTCTGTGTAAAGGAGATCAACGCTTTCTTTCATGATAACTGTTGTTATATGCAAATTCCACCATCGGCAAGTGTCGATGCCATCCCCAACTGTAGTCGAGGACGCATGTTCTCAACATATCCTCAAGTATCTATATTGGCCTCTCAGACTGTCCATCTGTCTTTGGATGAAAGGATGTACTGAAATGCAATTGAATTTCCAAGGCCGTCTGCAGACTCCTGCAAAAATCTGAAATGAACCTCGGGTCTCTGTCTGAAACTACAAAGGTTGGAATTTCATGCAGTCTCACGATCTCATCAATATATACCTGAGAGAGTTTTTTCCTGAGCCAATTAGTCTGCACTGGTATGAAGTGAGCAGACTTAGTCAGTCTGTCCACTATCACCCATACTACATCATGTCCTGCGACCGTGGTAATCCAAAATGAAGTCCATGGTAATCATATCCTACTTCCAAACAGGTACCGGAAGATTTTGAAACTTGCCAACCCACATTCGATGTTCAGCTTTTACTTGATGACAAGTTAAGCACTGTGACACAAATCTTTCAATATTCCTTTTCATACCATTCGACCAATAGTGTGCCTTCAAGTCCTTATACATTTTGGTTCCTGTAAGGTGAATTATATAAGGAGATCTATGTGCTTCCTTTAGGATTTCTTCTCGAACTTTCGAGTCCACATGCACACATAATCGATCTCGCTGTTTGAGTACTCCATAAATGTCAACATTGAAACCCCTGCCTGACCACTCTCCACCTCTGTTCGAATCCTTATTAAATTCGGGTCCTCACCCTGATTTTCCTTAATGCTTTTGAGGAGGATAGATTGCAAGACTATAGACATAAGTCTTGCTGAGAACCTAGGGGAGACTACCTGCAAACCAAAATGCCTCATCTCTTCTAATAGTGGCATCTGACAGGTAATCAACATGTTCAAGCTTTTCATTGATTTGCACCTTAATGGATCTACTACCACGTTGGCCTTGTTGGGGTGATATAACATCGTCACATCATAATCCTTCAGTAGTTCTAACCATCGGCGTTGTTTCAAGTTCAACTCCTTCTGAGTAAATAGATACTTGAGACTTTTGTGATCACGGTAGAATTCACAATGTTCTCCATATAAAGAGGAGGCTAATGGTGGTTGAGGAAGTCTCTTATCGGCCGAAGCAGGGTCACCAGAGGTCCCCCAGCCGGCAATGCACCGATGCTGGCGGTAGCTGCAACAACAACCCAAGAGAGAGGTAAATAGAAAGAGGGTGCAAAGTGAGAATAGTTGCAACTTGAGGGCTTGCCGCCGATCGAGGAAGGTCGGCCGGGACACAACGAGGCTGGCGGAGATGACGGTGGCGCTGCCAGGGTAGGATATCATAGATAGAGAGAAAAAGAAAGCGAGAAAAAGAGAGAGAAGTAGAGGGAGAGAGAGAAAGCACCGGGGTGGGTAGTTTGCCGACTGGAGGCCCATGGGAGCACGCCAGCATCGGCAATGCATAGGTGTCAGATCGTTGGCGCTAATATTCATAAATCCTAAAAGCTCAAGCTATTAGAAAGATGCAACCAATTAATTTAAAGAGTATAGACACAGCACCCACGGGTTTCGATTGTGACTCGGCCCAACCCGACCTCCCGCCATTTCGAATGTAACTCGGCCTAACCTGGCCTCCCGCCGCATGGTAGGATGTTGGCACGTTTAAGCCAACAATCTCTCCCAGCACCTGCACAAATTCACAGTATGCGGGAATCGAACACGTGACCTCTAGCTCTGATACTACTTGTCGGATCATTAGTGCAATCCATTATTCCTAAAAGCTCGAGCTAATAAAAAGATGCAACTAATTCACTTAAAAGCCTACAGTTAGTGCCCACAGGTCTTGGTTGTGATTCGGCCCAACTAGCCTCTCGCCATTTCGAATATGACTCAGCCCAACCCGACCTCCCACTATGTCGAACGTGATTCGGCCCAACCTAGCCTCCGGTCATAGGGCAGGATGCTGGCCCCTTTAAGCCAACAATAGGGGAGGGGGTGACATGGGTGGCGGCTAGGAGAGGGAGGGGGAAAGAGAGGGAAGAAAGAATAGTTTTAGGTTTTATTTTTATTTTCTCATTTGATAATAATTGTAAACAGACCCTCTGGTTGTTTCTCTTTTGCCCACAACTCCTCAACACTGCACATTTTGCGCAGGAGACCCTCCAGAAATAAAATTCCATAATTTCATAATGAAATGTCATATTTTTTGCAAGAAAACCCTCTGATGAATTTTAACTCTCAAATTTTTTGGCTATGCCACTTTGCACAACAATCAACAAATTTTATGAATCTTTAATCCACCTATTTCTCTCTGAGCTACTTACATATTAGTCCTTAAGCTCGCTGAAACTTTAAAATTTTCACATGAAATGATAACTTTTTTTCACATGAAATGATAACATTTTTTTATTTTATAAAAATTGCATTTTAGTTCCTTTGTGAAATCAAGTGCTTTGACTTTGTCACCCGAGATCCACCACAGGTTGGGTTTAAGAGCCATGCACCCTCTTGCCCCAAATCGGGTGTAGATCATACTCAAAAGTCATCCACATATGTGTTTTACTATAAAGTCCTTCCATTTGCGAAATCGCGTGATTTGACATATGAAATGTCGTTCTTTTTGAATAAAAACTTTGTTTTATCGAGTTTCACTCTCACTCGATTTTATTTCCAAAATATCACATTATCACATGAAATTGCATAAAGGTCCCTTTCTTACCGCACTATCAGATCTCGAGAGTGGCGATTTTTGTTTCGTTGAAAAACTGTTCAATTACGTGATAACCCCTCCATCTTTATGAAAATTACTGTAAGGACCTCAGGTTCTACATGTCGCTGTAAATTTGTTGCTCCAAAATTTCATCTTATTTTTCTTCTCTCTCATCTACAAGGGGAAGTCGATTGGATCCAACGACGGCGCCATCACCGCACCCAACTAGATGGAGAGAGGTGCTGGGGACACTGTGGCTAGGGGTGGAAACGAGCCGAGCTCGAGCGAGCTTACCTCAGCTCAAGCTTGGCTTGAAATTAATTTCGAGCCTAAATTTAGGCTCAAGCTCGGCTTGAAATTAATTCGAGCCGAGCTCGAGTGAGCCTAACTTCGAGTCGAGCGAGCTCGAGCCCTAAACGAGTCGCTTGAAATTCTAACATCATGCAATTTATAGTTTAATTTTTATAAAATATTGTCTAAAATTTGATACAAAAAATGTCTAATAGTTCAACATACAAAATGAATGCATGAAATGCGGTATTATAATATTAAAACAATAATGTAGGAGAAGCAAATTTACGAGCAAGTGAAAGAGAGAGGGAGAGAGCAATTAGAGTAAAATTTTGTTGGTTTGATTTTGTGGGTCAGCAAATATACCCAATAACCTAAACTCTATACACATATGATTAAAATATATAATATATATTATTATATATATTTAATATAGAGTCCGGCTACTATGCTATCGATAGTACCTAGCGCTTTGTGCTATCGAATTTTCCGCCGTTAGATCTACCCTTTTGATCATTTCCATCCGTTAAATCATACTATTCAACCAACCACCTACTCAACCCTAGGGGACCACTACCATCCTAACCGCACATCACTTCATCCAAGGGCCAAAAATCTAATAGCACCAAGTGCTTGGTACTATTATCTAATAGCCTAATTAGGCTACTATACTATAATAGTACCAAACACTTGGTGCTATTAGATTTTCGGCCCTTGGATGAAGTGATGTGCGGTTAGGATGGTAGTGGTCCCCGGTTAGGACGATAGTGATTTTCTAGGGTTGAGTGAGTGATTGGTTGAATAGTATAATCTAACGGGTGAAAATGGCCAAAAAGGTAGATCTAATAGCGAAAAAATCGATAACACCAAGCGTTTGATACTATCAATAATATAGTAGCCGGACTATATATATATTCGAGCTTTTCGAGCCTAATTCGAGCGAGCCTAGTAATGCTCAAGCTCGGCTTGAAATAAATTTCGAGCTTTTTTTTCTGTTCAAGCTCGGCTCATTTAATTTCGAGTCGAGCTCGAGCGAGCCGAATATTGAGCCGAACGCAAGTCGAACACGAGCCGGCTCGCTCATTTGCCAGCCCTAACTATGGCATGCCTCGACCATAGTAGCCGTATTGAGTCTCGTCGTCACCAGCAACGGCGGCGGTGACAGGAGGCAAAGGGTCGAACGTCGTACGATCAAACTTTGTTGACGTCAAGGCACTCGATCTCATCACCAACACGAGGATCTACCTACTCAGCCACCGTCATCATCCTCGTCCTCGTTCTCCTCGGTGGCGGCAGTGCCTAACCGCATTACCGTCAGATCAAATGATTGGAGCATGAGGGTATGATCCGTCGGAGGAGGAAGCAATGTCGCAGCGCCTCCCCGATGGATATCTGAAACCAGATTAAAGAGAAAAGAAGAAAATAAAGAACATAATATCTTTTATGTGGAAGAGTTTCTATATTTACTCTCTAAACTGGAGTCAGATATCCATCGGGGAGGCGCTGCGACATTGCTTCCTCCTTCGACGGATCAAGTGGTATCAGAGCGCCAGATCCTGGTGTATGGTGCGAACCAGAAGCGTCTACAAAACTACCAGCGAACAACTCTCCGTCCTCGA
>JABWPP010000049.1:73195355-73212855 GCA_016920855.1 Puya raimondii
GGGAGAGGGTGGGGGGGGGGAGGGGGTAAAGAAAGGAAGAGGAGTGGAGGGGGGGGGAAAGCGGAGGGGGAGAGGGACTTTGAAGGGGGGGGGGGAAGGGGGGAGGAGGAGAGAGAAGCTTGGAAGGGGGAATAGAGGCAAGGAGGGGAAGAAGGAAGGGGGGGAAAGAAGAAGGAGGGAAGGGTAGAAGGGGGGGAGAGAAGTGGGGGAAGAAAGAGAAAGAGGGGGGGAAAAGAGAGAGGGGGGGAGAGAAGAAAAGGAGGGGGGGAAAGGAGCGGGGGGTGGAAGAGGGGGGGGAGGGTAAGAGGCGGGAAGGGGGGGGCGGAAGAAAAGTTTGAAAGGGGGGGTAGGGGGGGGGGGAGGAGCGGAAGGGGGGGGAAAAAATTAAGAGTTAAGGGAAAAATAGGGGGGGAGAGGGGAAGAGGGGGGATATGGAGGGGGAGGGGGGGGGTCCTTTGGGGGGGGTTGCGGGAGGAGGGGGGATTTCAAGGGCAGAAGGGGGGGGGAAAAAGGGAAGGGGGGATATAGGAGAAAAGGAGGGGGGGAGGGGGAAGAAAAGGAAAGGTGGGGGGAGGAGAAGGGGGGAGAGTGGGGAAGGGAGGGGGAAGAGGGAGGGGAGGGAAGGGGGAAGAGGTGGTGGGGAGAGAAGGAGGGGGGAGGAAAAATGGGGGGAGGGGAAGGGGGAGTGGGTAGAGGAGGGGGAGAAAAAGGAAAGAAGAATGGGGGGGGTGGGAAGAGAAGAGGAGGGAGTGGAGGGTGGAAAGAAGGGGGGATGAAGGGGGAGGGGGGTTTGGGGGGGGTAGAGGTGGGGAGGAGAAAGGGGGGGGGTGGGGGGGGAAGGGGGGGGGAGGGGGGACTGAAAGGGGGGGGGGGAAAGGGAGGGGGGGGGGGGAAGGGGGGGGGGGGGGGAAGATGGAAGGTGGGGGTTGGGAGAGGGGGGAGGGGGGGGGAAGAGGGGGGAAGTGGAAAGTGGGGAGGGAAAGAGGGGGGGGAAGAAGGGAGGGGGAGGAAAAAAGGAAAGGGGGCCTTTTAGGGAAAGGGGTGGGGGGGGGGGGGGGGAGGGAAAGGGGGAGGAGGGGGGGAGAAAGAGGGGGGGGAGGGAAGGAGGGGGGGGGGGGGAGGAAGAAGAAAGAAGTAAAATTAAGAAAGGAAAGTCCACCAGAAAAAAGCATCAAAAAGGGAGTGAAAGAGAAGAGAAAGGAGAGAAAAGTTGGAGAAGGATGGAGTGAAAATTGTGAAAGAAGAACAGTTGGATAGAAGCGATATGAAAGAAAGAAGCCTCCTTCTAGAAAGGGGGGGGAGGAAACAGAGGAGAGAGATGGAGAAGGACAGAGAGAAAGAAGGAAAGATTGCAGAAAAAAGAAGGAATTAAGAGGGGGAAGAGAGAAGTGGGGAAGAGGGAGAAAAAGAGGCTAGGAGAGAAATGAAATAGGAGAAAGGGTGAAGGAGATTAAGGGGATTTGGGAGTGAAGAACGAAGAAAGGAAGTAGGGGAAAGTTGAGGAAGGAAAGAAAAGAAGGTGCGGAGGAAAAAAATGGGGGAAGATAGAGGATGAAAAGGGGAAAGAGGAAGGGGAGTTTTGAAGAGAATAAAGGATAGGGTGGTATTTGATTTGACTCATTTGTGTCAGTATCATTTATTTTTTTTACTTGTGTTTGAATAGGGATAATTACATGTATGAACCTATTTGTATCCTGGGGATGAAGAGTTTTCTCATCATAACACCTTTGGATAAATAGTAGAACCGATCAATTTTAGAGATCATACTCTCTTCTATTGTTGGGAGCATATTACTTATTATTTTATTTTTTGGTTTCTGATTGTTGTTAGATCCCAGCAATTCTGGGTTATAAATCAGGGTCCAAAGTGAATATCTGTAAACTTTGTCGGGAGAAAACGGTGTACAAAAATGGAATTGGATAAAAAGAGGTTGGATAGTGGGTGGGTTGATGTTTGAGTCATGAGTGGAGTCGGGGATATTTTTATGAGGTAATTGAATGGCCCTTTATTCTCGGGGAGAGAGGATGGATAGGAAATTTTTAGATTTAAGCATCCCATTTTCTTCGACCACTAGTAACCTCAATTCTGGTCTTGTCTACACTTTTTGGGCCTGCATAGTTTAATCATGTCCATCTGGACGACCGGGTGGGAACGGATCTAAGTTCTCGGCATCATGTAGTAGATAGAAATCCCCTAAATGTAGTCTTAAAAAGACTTGGATAGCGTTATCGGAGGCCTTAACGATGCTACTCGGCAGTATATCAGCCTGCTCTATATTTAGCTAAACACACTTCCTTCAAGGGAATGGTGTCCATGGTTTGATAGCTCAAAAACCCCTTGGACGCGATGAGCTTTTTCTTGGAGTAAGGATGATGGTCAACCACCTAATTTAAATTTGGTTGTAAATTTAGAAATGTTTCTCTAATTACAATCCACCATTAGTGCCTGTAATAAAAAAATGAGATGCTCCACCATTAAAAATGGATTTGAGCCATAAATCGTTCAACTATCTTTGTGCTTCATTAGTCGTAAGACGATTATTGAGATTTTCTCTATAATATAATATATAAATCTTTATAGCGCGGTTTAAAGTGGTATTAATTTTATATCGGATGACTAGGCTACTATATATTATAGTGTCACAGGGGCTTCCCGTTGTAAATTTTTACCCAAAAAATGTTATTACTTTTTCGAGCCTTAGTGGTGTGTTCAAATGATCCACACCGTTGAAAGTGCTTTCTTAGGGTTATTGAAGTTTTCTTAGGAATAAAATTTTAGTTTTTTTCGATATCGTTTAGCTTAGTAAATAAATCATGTCAAATAATGATCGGTGGAAAATTGGATAATTCTTTAAAATTTGAGTATAGGAGTTTCCAAATTCAAGATCAAGATAATTGACTTTCATCTATGTAGTTTAAAGTTTTTTCTATCAAAATTTGAATAAATTTAGATTCTTTTCTCACCGTTTAAACTACAAACTATTTTTCGCCATAATAACCATTGAAATTTTTGACAATTTGAAACGGTTTGATGTCACAAAGTAAAACTACGTCGAAAAAATTATAAAAATTTTATTTCTAAGAACTTCAAATATCCTAGATCAGTTTCAAATTTGGATCGTTGATTTTGATCACCCTAAGATCGAAAAAAAGCGACTATAGTGGTTACCGGAGCTAGTAGGTACTATAATAGTATTTGAGTTCACTAATAACTATATATATTATTATATATATATATATATAAATATATATATATATATATATATATTTTATATATATACTTGAAAGTGTGATGTATTGCATGTTAAACGCATTGTCATTGAACATAGGTTGGAATGTGACGGTATTGAACCTAGTGTTATATTGAACATTGGTTGGAATGTGATGGTATTAAACCTAGTGTCATTGAACATAGGTTGGAATGTGATGGTATTAAACACTAGTGTTAATGAAACATAGAGTTGGATCAGGTAATGAACCTAGCGTCGTTTAACCTAGGTTTGAGACATAGTGGTAGGTAGACCACTTGACATAGATGTCCTTAAACCTAGAGTGGGTAAACCTAGGTTGTATAACATAGTGGTAGAAAGACCACTTGCTTTGTAATGTGTGTGAACCAAGAGTCGTCGAACCTAGGTTGATAGACATAGTGATAGGATGATCACTTAAACAGGACATTGAATCTAGTGTCATTGGACATAGGTTGGAAAATATAGTGGTAGGCTGACCACTTGGACATGAGAATATGAACCTAGAAGAGGTTGATAACATAGGGTGATGATGAACCCTTGAGACCTGGAAAGTGAATTCCGGAATCCCAGAACTTGTGACTTGTGGATGATCTTGGTATCAGCTGGTGGGTGCGACTATTTCGCCGCCAAGAGGCTGGATACTTGAGGCGAGTGCGACGATTCGCCGCCCGGTGATTGAAGCCATTGTTTGGCGAGTGCGACGATTCGCCGCCGGGTGACTGAAGCCATTGTTCGGCGTGTGCGACGATTTCGCCGCCAGGTGGTAAAGTCAAGAGGGGCGGTGGCCCAATGATGTTTGACTCTAGAGTGAGTCGGGTAAGGTTTGACTAATGTAAGTAAACCTTAGAGGGGCGGTGGCCCAATGATGTTTGACTCAAGAGTGAGTCGGGTAAGGTTTGACTAGAGTAAGTAAACCTTGGAGGGGCGGTGGCCCAATGATGTTTGACTCTAGAGTGAGTCGGGTAAGGTTTGACTAGAGTAAGTAAACCTTAGAGGGACGGTGGCTCAATGATGTTTGACTCAAGAGTGAGTCGGGTAAGGTTTAACTAGAGTAAGTAAACCTTAGAGGGGCGGTGGCCCAATGATGTTTGTCTCAAGAGTGAGTCGGATAAGGTTTGACTAGAGTAAGTAAACCTTAGAGGGGCGGTGGCCCAATGTTGTTTGACTCTAGAGTTTGTCGGGTAAGGTTTGACTAAAGTAAGTAAACCTTAGAGGGGCGGTGGCCCAATGATGTTTGACTCAAGAGTGAGTCGGGTTAGGTTTGGCTAAGGTAAGTAAACCTTAGGAGGGTGGTAACCCGTTGATGATTGACTCGAGAGTGAGTCGTGTGTGGCTTAGCTAAGGTGAATGAACCTTAGGAGCAGGTTGATTATGAAATGGATAGTGGAATAGCAGTGAAAAATGTATTGCATGAATTTCATTATCGCATTTGTTGAAGCATAAGCATGTTTACTGTTTTTGCATATAGTAGTGTTATTGTTAGATGTATGCCCTAGAAGCCAATCGGGCTGACACATGTATTCTTTTTAGGACATAAATTTGTATTTGACTTTAAATATTATGAATAAATATGGGTTCCTATTTCCATTCATGTTGTGTATGTGTCCATGAATCGTCCAAGGAATTAATAAGATGATGACATGCATTCTCAAGAGTTGAGAATTTGAGACATGTGTCATTGATGGTTAATTCCTAAATGCTCCCGATCGATGGATCATCGCGGGGACGGTGATTGATCCGATGAGATTGGTGCACAGGTCGCTTCCCTTTTGGGTAGATGAGTCTCGAGTCAACAGTGTGGAGACACTGGAGCGAATGTGCAGGTGGTTGTTAGAGTACAAGGGTACCGAGCGTGACCAACGCGAGAAGTCACTTGGATGTCTACTCACTCGTCAGTGACTTACTCAATGTTGCAGTGTGACTGGTCCTTTGACCTGCGGTGCCTCGGCTATTCACAATGAGGTTACTGTAGTTTGACTGTACATACACTTGGTCCCTAGCCATTTGGGTCCTTGCGGTGCATGTTGGCTGCAGTAGGTTCGTTGTAGGAATAGGGTGTGCGCCTATATGGAATCTATCTCCCTTAGTAGATAGGGGCGTTAGTCCTATGTGATTTATGAGACCGAGTTTAGAAGACCTTGGCCAAGGCAGGATAAATAGCGGAAAGGGTTTCCGATATTAGAAACTCGAGTCAAATAAATTTGACATATGACAGATGATGGGGTTTGACGAGTTGTTCCATGATCTCCGTCTAGTCGGGACTCATGATAGAAGGACTGTATCACACGGTAACTGCACCAAGATGTTCAGTATTCCATTCTACTGGAATGCCACTACATGCTGCTAGGCGTCACTGGTGGATTGTGAGACTCATGAGAATTATCTGGATGATCGATAATTCTCATTGGGCTGAGTTGGAATTGTTCTGACCCACTGAAAGGAGTTTCAGTGATATTATTGATAGTGATCAGAATATATCACACACATAAGAGGTTGTGACTGATCGGATAGCTAGATTGCGATTTTTGAATCGCCGGAGGACTTAATTGTCAATATGTTGATAATTGGACTAATTTTGTAATTATTACAAATTAGTGGTATTAAAGTCTAAATATTACAAGAGAGGACTTACTAACAGTTAGTAAGTAATGAGAGGACTTATGTGCAAATGTTGCATTATTAATTTGATATGATCAAATTAGGATAAAGTTCAAGTCGAATCAAATTAGGATTTGATCGATCTAACCAATTAAGGAAATGATAAAATTTAAACATAGATTTATTCTTATCCTTAATGGTTATTATATTATTAAAAGAGGATTATATCCCTTTATATAATATATGAGAGTTTTTAGAAAACCCTAGCCGTCATCTCTCTCAATTTCTCTCTTCTTCCTCTAGCAAAAAGACGTTCTTTGTAAGGGAGCTAGCACCCCGGTGAGGACATCGATTGGATCGTCAACCTCGTGTGGATACCTATAGAGGCCGGACGCGTGTGTGCGGCTTCAAGAGAACCTAATTCCACGATCATCGGATTGCGGTGAAGAACAACCCGCGCAAAGGTGACGATTAGATCTTCCTATCTCGTTGTAGGAATAGGGTGTGCGCCTATATGGAATCTATCTCCCTTAGTAGATAGGGGCGTTAGTCCTATGTGATTTATGAGACCGAGTTTAGAAGACCTTGGCCAAGGCAGGATAAATAGCGGAAAGGGTTTCCGATATTAGAAACTCGAGTCAAATAAATTTGACATATGACAGATGATGGGGTTTGACGAGTTGTTCCATGATCTCCGTCTAGTCGGGACTCATGATAGAAGGACTGTATCACACGGTAACTGCACCAAGATGTTCAGTATTCCATTCTACTGGAATGCCACTACATGCTGCTAGGCGTCACTGGTGGATTGTGAGACTCATGAGAATTATCTGGATGATCGATAATTCTCATTGGGCTGAGTTGGAATTGTTCTGACCCACTGAAAGGAGTTTCAGTGATATTATTGATAGTGATCAGAATATATCACACACATAAGAGGTTGTGACTGATCGGATAGCTAGATTGCGATTTTTGAATCGCCGGAGGACTTAATTGTCAATATGTTGATAATTGGACTAATTTGTAATTATTACAAATTAGTGGTATTAAAGTCTAAATATTACAAGAGAGGACTTACTAACAGTTAGTAAGTAATGAGAGGACTTATGTGCAAATGTTGCATTATTAATTTGATATGATCAAATTAGGATAAAGTTCAAGTCGAATCAAATTAGGATTTGATCGATCTAACCAATTAAGGAAATGAAAATTTAAACATAGATTTATTCTTATCCTTAATGGTTATTATATTATTAAAAGAGGATTATATCCCTTTATATAATATATGAGAGTTTTTAGAAAACCCTAGCCGTCATCTCTCTCAATTTCTCTCTTCTTCCTCTAGCAAAAAGACGTTCTTTGTAAGGGAGCTAGCACCCCGGTGAGGACATCGATTGGATCGTCAACCTCGTGTGGATACCTATAGAGGCCGGACGCGTGTGCGGCTTCAAGAGAACCTAATTCCACGATCATCGGATTGCGGTGAAGAACAACCCGCGCAAAGGTGACGATTAGATCTTCCTATCTCGTTTTAATCTTGAATAACATGAGGGATCCTAATTGCGTGGTTTAGAGATTGGATCTCGAAAGTTTTTTAAAATCAAATTTGTTTGATTTTGTTCCGCTGCGTTTTTACCGTACGCAATATTCTAACAGTGTCTCCACAGCTTAAGTGCGAAGACCACCGCTGCAAGTTCCAGGTCGTGGGTGGGGTAATTCTGCTCATAGCTCTTCAGCTGACGAGAGGCATATGCTATCACTTGCCCTCTTTGCATAAGCACACACCCAAGACCGCGCCGTGATGCATCACTATACACCACAAAGCTCTCTCCCGCAACCGGCAAGGCGAGAATCGGAGCCGAAGTCAATCTTTTCTTTAGCTCCTTAAAGCTTTGGTCGCATTCCTCGCTCCAAACATATTTGGCTCCCTTGCGGGTAAGACACGTTAGTGGACCGGAGATTTTTGAAAATCCCTCCACGAATCGCCGATAGTACCCCGCAAGACCCAAAAAGCTTCGCACTTCCGTGACATTGGTCGGGCGAGGCCAATCCTTGATTGCCTCGACTTTCGTAGGGTCCACCGATACTCCGCCCTCGAAAATCACATGACCCAAGAAAGCGACCTCACGAATCCAAAATTTGCACTTCTTTAACTTGGCGAACAACTTGTTCTCTCGAAGAACTCGAAGCACAATCCTTAGATGCTCTTTATGTTCCTCGTCACTCCGAGAGTACACAAGAATGTCATCTATGAACACCACCACAAATCGATCTAGTAGTGGTTTGAATACACGGTTTATTAAGTCCATGAACGCCGCCGGGGCATTTGTAAGCCCAAAAGGCATAACCGTGAACTCATAGTGTCCATACCGCGTCCTAAACGAGGTCTTATGCACATCCTCCGGTTTAATCTTCAATTGGTGATAATCGAACTGCAGATCTATCTTCGAATACACCCGAGACCCTTGCAACTAATCAAACAAGTCATCGATACGGGGTAACGGGTACTTATTCTTGACGGTCACCTTGTTCATCTCACGGTAGTCCACACACAACCGCAGTGAACCGTCCTTCTTACGCACAAATAGGATAGGGGCTCCCCAAGGTGACACACTTTGCTTTACGAAATCCTTGTCCAACAAATCTTGTAGTTGTGCTTTCAATTCCTTTAGCTCCGCCGATGCCATTCTATACGGAGCTTTAGAAACCGGTGTTGTCCCCGGGAGTAGGTCTATCACAAACTCTACCTCCCGGTCCGGTGGCATTCCGGGTAACTCCGCCGGAAACACATCCGGGAACTCTTGGACCACAGGGATGTCCTCGAGCCCCAACACCTCCTTTCGGTCATCCACAACCGTCGCTAAGTAAGCAATGCACCCACTAGCAATGAGCTTTCTTGCTTGCGACATGGACACCAACGATGCAAAGAGCGAACTCTTGCACCCACGGTACACAAACTCCTCATGCCTGGGTTTTTGAAATTTTACTATCCGACTCTCACAATCGATAGTAGCGTGATATTTAGAGAGCCAATCCATTTCCAGGATTAAGTCATACTCACTCATTCGATTCAGCACCAGCAAATCAGCTAGCATGATCCAGTTTTCAATCCTCACTGGACAGTTAACACACGCTTGATGTACACAAAAGGTGTGTTCTGGCACTTGCACAGTTCTCGCATGTGTGGCTTCTATAATTTTTATTCCATGTGTAGTAGCAAATGATCGAGCAATGAATGAATGCGATGCTCCGGTATCAAACAAAGCTCTACATCGAATGCCATTAACCAACACAATACCTGCCACGACGTCATCCGGGGCAGAAGGCTCCTCCACCTGTGAGGCGAACACACGTCCACTAGGCGCCGGCCGCTGTCCCTCAACTGGTTTCGGTGGCGGAATACGGCCTGCCGACATCGCCGCGGGTGGGGTGTCCGCAAGCTGCCTCGGTGATGCGAACGCCGATGCCGGCGACGGTGCCCGATCATCACCCATCGGGCAATCAAACCGCATATGTCCCGGCTGTCCGCACTTGTAGCACCGTCCCTCACGGTAATCACACTGATGAGGGTTGTGGGGGCCGCTACAAATTGGGCACCGGCCCAAGGGTCGATTTCGCTGAGACCCTCTAGATTGATTCTGCGACTGCGGGTGCTTCGGGGGCCGCTTGGAGCTAGACTGACCCCCCGAGCCACCCGCCGGACGCTTCTTTTCTTTCTCTTTGTCCTTCTCTTTCTCTCTCTCCCAAGATTCACGCTCCTCGCTCGCACATGCATTCCCGTGCTCCACCCAAAGAGCACGGTCCAAGACCTCGCAAAGGTCTGCAGCTTGAAGGCGTGAACCGCCCAAAAGATCTCCGGTCGAAGCCCGCGCACGAAGCAATCGACTTTGTCCAACTCCCCACGGACCATGTGCGGAACACAATTAATAATATACGAGAACTCCCTCTCGTACTCACGCATGGTGCGGTTCCCCTGCTTCAACTTTCGAAACTTCTCCTGGAGCTTCCTCTTCTCACTATCGGGGAAATAGGCGGGGAATACCAAACCCCGAAATTCCTCCCAAGTCGGTGGTGGAAGGCTAGAGAGTCGATCATGCTTGACTCCCTTCCACCACACCTTCGCCGATCGCTCTAAACAATGAGCGGCGAGGTGTACCTTGTCCCTCTCTAAGGTATACAGATCCTCGAAGAGCGTCTCCAACGCATCGATCCACGTCTCTACGACCCATGGATCCACGTTCTCCCCGTCGAAGGTCGGCGGGTTGAACCGCTTGAACGTCATGAGAGCCGCAAGTGCGTACTCCCGCTCCGCATCCGCCGCTGCGGGATCGGGCATAGGAGCACCCGACCCTACAACCACAGTCGGTGGTGCGGGATATGGCCGGCGCCGCCGCCACCCTCTCCGCCAAACCTGGGGCAGGGGCCGGGGGTGCCCGCCGTTGTTCCCCACCGGCCGCAGCCGCTTGCTGCGCCCTCGTATCCTGGAGCTGCTTGATCTGCTCCTCCTGTCACTGCATGGATTCAACCTGTCGCCGAACCACGCCCATCAACTCGGTCAACTATTTGCGAAGACCCGTGTCCTCGCCCTCCCCGAGTTGCCTGGGGGCCGCGCTCGGCTCCTCGGGCCTAGCCCTCGTAGGAGGCCTTCCACATACCATTGTCTCCTGAAAACACAACGACCTTGGTCAATTCATGACAATCAAGGTCATCTACAACATAATATTACAGGAAAACAAACGTGAACCCAATTTAGGCGAAAGTCACACAAGGGCTCTTATTCCCCTCACTTGGTTTCATGTTGTCGGCCGCCAACATGAACACTCTCGGTGAAGAATAAGATGCACCTTGAATCTACCTCTACTTCCAATTAGAGGTATAAGGACATAATCCAATCACTTATCTTTCACCACAATCAAAGATCTCGTCACTCACGAACCTACACTCCTAGGGCCTTTTCCATCCTAGGATTTCTTAGGTCCATCTAGACCGTTTCTACTCTCTGATACCACCTTAGTCTGTCACGCCCCGCCGTACCTTAACACCAAGTAGGTGGAAGGACGAACCGCACGAGCGCGTGCCCCAGACCCGCCGAACGGACAGAGTCTCCCCTACCCGCCCAAGGCGTCACAACACAAGCATTTCCACAACTAGGAACGGAGTACAAGAGTTGCACAAGGAAAGCATCAACATAAAGAAGTTCTACTTCTATTACATCACATTTGCACATTTATACATGCCAAAATTTTCTTTTCCTTCATTCCTATTCCATATATCAAGTTTCAAAACTATGGAATTACAAGTTGTATACATTTAATAAAAACCCCTATGCTACCATTGTCCAAAACTCGGGGTACAACTACACATAACACCAAAATGGAAGGGCCGCTATCTACAGAGCCAAACTCTTGCCTCGCTCCGCCGCCTCACTCGCGGAAGGACCTGAAAAACATGGGGTGAGAACTATAAACATAGTTCCCAGTGGGTAAAGCGACCCAAGAGAGAAGCTCGACCCACAAGGTCCAAAGAAACACCATAAGAATGAGTTAGATTTCAATTAACTATGCATACAAATATTTACATGCTTGTAAATAAACATAAAGGATGCAACCAAAGAAAATGACAACTTTTATTTTCTCCTAGGTTCATCCTATATCTCACATTGTCCAAGTTCAACTACTTTTCATTTATTTATGGTGTCGGAATCGCCGCACCACCAATTTGGTTCTCAACCGAAGCGGAATCGCGGCAAGTTTTGGGCACCGGACAATGGAATCGCCATCCCTATCATGGTCCCAATCTCCAAAGAGTGAAATCGCCATCTCTTTATCCGGGTAGCGGAATCGCCGCATACCCGGGGTAGCGATATCGCCGCATATCCCAATGTGTTCACTATACACAATATAGTGTTGGGCACCAGGCAATAGAATCGCCATCCCCTTCATGGTCCCAACCTCCAAGGAGTGAAATCGTCATCTCCTTATTCGGGTAGCGAAATCGCCGCATACCCGGGATAGCGAAATCGTCGCATACCCAAATTCGTTTCCGCCATCACGTGGCTCGGGTAGCGAAATTGCCGCATACCCGGGATAGCGAAATCGTCGCATACCCCATCATTGTTCACATTTCACACTTGCCAACCTAAGTTCAATGGCCCTAGGTTCAAGTCACCAAGTCTCACCTATGTTCAATGACACTAGGTTTACTTTACATTCTCAACCTAGGTTCCATGACACTAGGTTCCAATTTCATGTTCCAACCTATGTTCAATGACACTAGGTTCCAATCTCATGTTCCAACCTATGTTCAATGACACTAGGTTCCAATCTCATGTTCCAACCTATGTTCAATGGCACTAGGTTCCATTTGCACTTCTCAACCTATGTCCCACAACACTAGGTTCTAATTCATATATGCAATCACATAACAAGTATAACTAATAATGAAATACTTGAATTCATTAACATGCAAGATAAGCCATGGCTCAATTCATCATGATTCTCATTTTGCCAACATGCAAATTCTAGGGTTACATACTTTTACACCATTTTAATTTCAAATGGTTATTTACCCTAGACATGGAAGTGACCTAATCACTTCGGTAAATACAAACCCACCTCAAGAGCTCCCAAGTCTTGAATTCCTTGAGCTCCTAGGTCACTAAGCCTTGAGTTCTTGCTTAAACCCAAGCTTCTACAAGAAAATGGTTCGTTACTCATTACGAACCCATAAATCAACTCGATACCTGAAATCATTGTTCTAACATGATTTCCTATGCCTCAACTGTAATTTTCGAAGGTCCAAATATTTTTAGAACCTTCCATGGCAAAAGCCCTCATTTCACCTAGGTTTCACATGCATGCATGTAGAACCCCGAAATTTCTTGGCCAATCTCCACGTTTTGTGGATTAGATTGCCTAGGGTCTCCAAAAACCTCAAAATACTAGATAAATTCTAAGGTTTGAACCCAAATCATGAGGAACTCACCTTAGCCACGAGTTTCCCAAGCTTCTTCTTGCACCAAGAAGCTTCTTCTCTACTTTGGAAACCTTTTCCAAGCTCAATCCACCATTTTCTCCAAGCTTTGGAGAGATCTCTAGAGAGAGAAAGTGAGGGAGAGGGAGAGGGAGAGGGAGAGGAGGAGTAGAGGAGGAAGAAGATGAGAAGGGGAAGGTGTCTCAGCCTTTCATACACCCCCACTCAAGTGAAAAGACCAAACTACCCCCTCTCATATCACTACACACAGCCAGCCAAAGCTGGCATCTCGCAGCTCTGCATTCCGGTATGAGCACTGGAATACCGGAATAAATACCGAAATACGGGCGTCTATTCCGGTATCAACAGGCAATTCCGCAAAACCCGAGAGCTGAATTTCCAGATTTCCCACTGCATCCCGGTATCTCACAATCCATACCGGAACTAATTACATCCATACCGTAATCAATACATCCATACCGGAATCAAGTGAGTTTATTCTGGTTTCAACACTTGATTCCGCAGAACCCGAGAGCTGGATTTCCATCTCAACCACGCCATTCCGATATCAACACATCCATACCGGAATGAGCCGCAGAATTCTATAGTTTGGCAGACTTGACTTTTCGAAGTCCGTTTTCGCGCCTCACTTGCGCCGAAAACACTTGTATAAGTTGGCCGAAGCCACTCACATAGCCTCTCATGCCACTTTCCACCAGAACTCCACAATTTGTAGAAGTTTGGTACATCACACTGAAGTTCAGTGTACTACAAGGATGCTCGAGATGGGCTCTACCACAGCCAATCTATGGAGGCTTGAGAGGGGCCGGCCGGTGGTGGAGCCAACGGAGGTGAAGGGGAAAAGAGAAAGAGTAAAATAGGGGGAGTGTTGAAGAGAGAAAGAGCAAAACGGAGCCCTAGATTGGGAGGTCGGTTTCATACTTGAGTGCGATTGCTCAGCCGAAGGAGTAACAGAACCCCCAAAATATTGAATGAACCTGTCACGCCCCGGGCCCTAGTGGGAGCCTACCAGGCACGTGCACAGACCCGCCGTGTACACCAAAATAACTCACAATGTACACAAGGCGTCTACAACAACAATAATCAAGTAGTAGAAGGAATACATCCTAAACAAGGTGATTAGAACAAGAACATAATTCTACAACTAAAATAAGTTGTCACAACCTATAATCTTAAGATATACAATAAAAACTACTTTAAAGTACATCACATCCACACTAGGAGATCGCTCAACTAGAAACATCTATACACCTTTCGCTCAAAATACAAAGAAAGGCGACTATGGTACATCTATAAAATCGTCGTAGAGGCTCTAGCTAGCTGCTAACCCCTCGCCACGATCCCAAGCCTCTCCTGCTGCGGAAGGCTCTGAAACAAAAACCCAACAACAATGGGGGTGAGAACTATTAAACAATAGTTCCCAGTGGGTAAGCCGCCGAGAGTGGCGAAATACATCGCTAGGTCAACTGAGGCAAAGATAGTTTATAAGCTAAACATAAAGCATAAAGCAATAAATGCTAAACAATAATTTTTCTACTACTATCATGCCTCCAAGTGACTATATTATCTATATGAATATGATTCCTACTATCATATGCCCAAATGTGTCTTTTGCTCTAGTTTACATGCATGTCCAATTAATGCCATGACTACTAGTTGAAAGGAAACTTTCTATTATCACCATTAATCATGTCACTATACTAATTATCATGAGTATAGATTTAATGCCACTATTGATACCAATGCAACTAGTGACTAACATGTGTGTGGATTAAGTATTTTTCGGTCGCGGAAAGGTTGGCCTGCATTGTCGGGTAGCAGAGGGTTTGACTATTGAAACTAGCGCCAGTGGCCTGGGGGCGCCCACCTGCAGCCCCCTGATGGGGCAAAATAGTGCGACAGGGGGCCAGGGAGCAGCCCATCTGCGCCACCTGGGGAGCGCAAGCAGTGCGCAGGGAGCGCACCATTGCGCCCCCTACTGCCCACCAGGTGGGTTCGTGCGGCGGGCGGGGGCCCAGGCGGGCCCGGGGCGGCGCCCCGGGCGAGACCGCCGCCTGCGCCATCCAGGGGCCGACAAGGGGACAGCGTCCCCTGCCCGGGCCCCCGCCGCCACGCCTGCACCGACGTGTCCCTTCTCCCCGCCTTTATCTCTGACTAGCCCCGCCGCGCCCTCAGCCGCAGAACGCTGCCTACTTTTTTTTTTTTATTACTTTCGTGCAAACGGCCCCTTTTTTGATTTTTTTTTTTTTTTTCCAGCGGGATAGAGGCCCACGTTTTAGTTTTTTTATTTTATTTGTGTTTTACACAACGAATGCTGCTTTTCTTGATGAAATGAATGTGTCTTTCTGTGCTGTTTTTTTTTTTTATTTTGTATGTTAAAATTATTCTTCCTTTTTTTTTTATTTTAGGTCTTTAAGATAACTGGTGCTAGAATAAGGTGATAAAATACGCTTTTTTTTTTTATATCTTTTTTTTTACGGCCCGGAGCACCCTTTTTTTTTATCTTTTTTTCATTTAAATGTCCACCCTTATTTGCTATTTTTTCCTTTTTAATTTATTTTATTTATATATTTTTATTTTGATCTATTATTTTATATTCATTGTTTTTATCATAAAGAGCCCTTGAGTATTGTTTATTATAATTTATTATATTATTACCACTTATTCGTTGTATTTTCTTTATTTTATTTTTATCAGTCCCATTTTTTCCGCATTATCATTTATAATAATTTGGTATGTTAATAGGCGAGCGGTATTTACTGTATGTGAAAAAAGAAAAAATATTACAAGCAACACAAATAGTAGCGCACAATCGGGCATCGAATTTACCTCGCGGCGAAGGCGAATAGAGTAAACGCGGTGAGCTATAGGGGAAAGGACGTGCTTACGGTCCATAGAGCGCCAATACTAAGGGGACGATTCCCATGAAGTCCCATACGGAGAGAGGGAGAGAATACATAAATGCACCTCGGCGTAATATGGGTTTTTATTGTCTATATGTTTCATGTATGTTATTTGGTGATCGATTACGTTTTGCATCAGGGTTATTAGCATTCCTCTTGTGTACTTCAATTAATCTTTTTCAAATTTAGTTGAATATTTTGCCTAGTTTTATGGTGTGGTTGGGGGGATCAAATTTTTTGTTTTTTGGTTTGGTTGCATTATTTTGTGTCTTTAACCCCCCCCCCCCCTAGGTTTTTGGTTTTGTCCACTTTGTGTTCAAGTGGATGTTACCCCCCTAGGGGAGGTTTGGGTGGGGGTCGGGGGGGTGGTTTCTTGTAAGTGTTGACATTTTTGTGTTTTGAAAGAATACGAATACAAAGTTTGCGTAAATATTTTCAATAGGCTTCATTTTTCCAATGCCCGCCGCCTATGCGGGGTTTTTACATTTTAGAGTTTTCGAGCGGAGATACAATCGGGATTATTTCAGGGGACGTAAAGTGGGGTACCTCGATACTCGATTTAATAATTTCGGGTAAATAACCTGGTACTAGTTTCATGGACGGGGGGGGGGGGAAATTTGGGTCCTTTCAGTGTGGGGTGGGAGGGGGTGCGATAGTGTTACTCTATGGGCGAATGTAGTAGCAACTTCAATCTAGGGTGGGGGGGTTTTTTAGCTCCCCCCCCTATTTTTTAGCCCATTTGGGGGGGAAAAAGTTTACCCCCCCGACCCCAAACCACACCCCAGTGGGGCCCTGGCTGATTTCTTCTACCCACACCCGGGAAGCCAGTGGGCCAACCACCTCTGAGTTGCCCTCCCGGTAACCCCACCGCCGCCCACCATGGGAGTGGTTTTCCCCATCCCTGTTCTCAAATAATGTCCCCCCACCTCGGAGACATTCCAAACTCTAACCACGGGTGTACTAATTCCCCATCGACCCCCTCTCGAATGCCCCGTTTTATTTTGGGTAACCCCCCCCCCGCCACCCCCTCCCCTTCTCGTGGGGAGGGGGGAGCAATCGCCCTCCAGGCCCAAGAGTCATCTAATGTTCCCCCCCCGTAGTGGGGGTTGGCTCTAGATGTGGGCGCCCGGGTTGGGGTACGGGTGTCATTGGTGATTGCAATAAATACCCCATTTATTGTTAACTTACCCACCGCCAATACGAAACCCCGAGGTAGAATCTTTTTATCCAGACGTTTTATATCACGGTCCGTTGTGTGCTGTTTTTGCCTGTTGGGGGATGGTAAGTAGTGGGGGTTCCGTGGGGGGGGGTACCGAATTTGTTCCTCTCATTCAGTTGCAATCCGGTTGGCTTTGTGACCGTGGACCAATCCCACTAGTATTATTTACATAATTCATTTTTTCCAATTATTTATAACAACAAATTAACTCTTACCATTTTTTTTGTATCGTCCATTAACCATTTATCTATCCAAACCCCAAATTCATTAAATGTAAATACGGGATAAAACTAGTATCTTTGTTAATTCCCCCCCCAACCTAAAGCCATAAAAAAATCTCCGTAAGGCAGTCAGAGGGCACCACCCCCCCCGTAACCCCCATATTGTCAAGAGCCGGAACAGCCCGTGGGGTTTTTTCTAAAAGGGGTGGTGGGGAGAGGGATGGATGGGTAGATTCCCACACCCCCCACCTCCCCCCCCACCGTCCTTGATATGTTTCTTATAATAGGGGTGTCCCGCATGTCCCCTTTTTTGATT